>QEPC01004837.1:1411529-1425029 GCA_003113815.1 Sphenodon punctatus | reverse complement strand
CCCCCCCCCCTCCCCAGCTCTGCCAATGCCCCTCACTCCTACCCGGCAGACAGACCCCTACCAGACTCCCCCATGCCCCAAGCACTGCTCAAGGCAGGGGGCAGTAGTGGTCTTCGGGCGAGAGCTGCAGGCCTCGGGGACAGGGCCGTCTCTTTCCCTGGGGCTTGTTTGGATGCGTTCACCAAGCGAGTGTCTGCCCACCTAATCCACAGTGCTGGTAAATAACCACGTCTGGAATGTGGAGCAAGTTGGGGCTTGCGGGATGTCCGGCCTCCCGCGGCGGCGCGACGACCCACAGCCGGCCTGGCGAACCCTGTGCGGGCCCATCTCCTCCAGGCTGGGACTGCCCCCTCAGGTGTCCAATTGCTTCCTCTCACACAAAGCCCTGAGGCCCCTAGCCCATCTGTGGGGCAGGAGGGGTATTGACTGGAGGGTAAGGGAATGAGAAAGGTGCAACAGGGCTAATAAGAGGGTGTTGTGGGGGGGGGGGAACTGGCTGGGAATCGCCCCTCCTTCAGGGGCTGGAAGGCCAGCTGACTCTGCCCTGAAGCTAACCAAGGCTCTGACTGTCTCCACCTTCCAGGGAATCTCAAAGTTCCTTGTGGTACAGGCCCATCTCTTCATCGTGCAAAGGGGAAACTGAGGCACAAAGGCAGGCAGATTCAGAAAGCAGAGTACATGAATCCCCGGCATCCTGGCCAGAGATGGCCTTAGAATTTTCCAGGGATCAGGGCAACGCTAAGACGCAGGGACCCTGGTGACCCTCACCCCTTTGCAGGACCCCAAAGGTGGTCATGTTTGGGCCTCTACACCCTGCTCTGGTGAAAGCAGGGGCCACTGCGGAGGCCCCAGGGTGCTCAATCTCTGGTAAGGCCAGCCCTGATCCTGGTCTCAGCCCCCCGCTTAGGGCCCAGGAGGTGCTGGCGAGACGAACGCAAGGAGACGTATGAAGCCAAGCCCACAGCTATCCCACAATGCACTGGGGCTGCGTGACCTGTGCCACCATTCAAAGCTATCCCACAATGCTTTAGGATCACATGAACTCGCTGTGAACTCTATGGGTAAAACACCCACGACGGCGGCGTGCTGCCGTCACGATTTTGCGTGGGGCAGAACTCCACAGCGGGCACGGTCCCACACCGCGCCCAGCGCCCCCCCCGCCATGACTGTTATCGTAGACCACAACAAATGAGACAGCCTGCTGCAGCCCAGATTCTCTGCCAACACGGCCCCGGGGCGATCCCAGGGCAACGTCTGGCGGCGCAAAAACAGACACGCCCCGCAAGTCTAAACAGGCCGCCCGCGAGCGTGTTTTTACTCTAGGATTATCCTACACTGCACCAGGGCCATGCAAAACTATCCGACAATGCACTAGGGTTGTGTGAACTACCCCACCCTTCACGGCATTACACAATAAACCAGACCCTTGCACTACCTCTCGCCAGCCACAACTACCCCCAAAATGCTCTAGGTTCACGTGAACTCGGTTGCCATCTGTGATTATCCCACAATGCACCACGGCCACAAAAAACCTCCCATAATTCACCAGGGCCATGCTAACCCTCCACGACACCATAGGGCCGTGCAAAGCCTCCCGCTAGACACAACTCTCCCACAAGCCACGGGGACTCTCAAAATTCCTCCTACCCATCCTCTGCAGCTGAGCTGGGAATTATGGGATAGACAACTCCCCCAGCAGCCTTGTGGCCAACCGGGCTAGAACACGGCCACTACCAGGATGGGGGATCCTCCTGAATGACTTGGCACCGGTTTCATGGCCTTGGCCTTCTGCTTCTTGTGCCAAGCTCCCCTTAGATCTATTATGAAGGGGGTGAGTCTTTAAAGCAGGGTACCAGGCCACACGAAGCAAACCCAGGGGCCATGAAGACTAGGGTGAATGCCAGAGCCTGGCACAATACTGGCAGCATAAGCGTCCTGCCCACAGTTTGGGTGAAAGGGCACTGGGTTGGGTTGCTTGAAAGCATGGAATCCCCTCCCTCCTCTCCTTGGGCATAGCCAGTGGGGCACAACCTATCCAGGTCACACCCAGTCCCCAGACAGCCCAGTACAACCAGGGGGCAGCACTAAGTATCGCAATCCTGGAGGCTCCTACTGGCAGGATCTGCAGCCCCCTCGAGGGCAGGAACGTGCCTGGCTCCCTCAGCAGCAGACTCAGCCAAGCAGAGGAGGAGGAAAGATGTTTCCTTCCCACCTGCTCCTAAGACAATTTGGTGAATTGCTCTTAATGCTTCTGAACCCGCTGCCCTGAGCCGCCCGCCCCAAGCCCCCAGCATCCTGCAAAGAATGGGAGCATTAACTCCACAAGCGTCAGGCCCATGTCTGCATGGGGATGGGGCCATAGGAAACTCTTGCTCAACCTCCGCTAGGGGACGGGGTAGGGGAGATGCTGGCGGTGCCCCCTGCAGGGACAGAGGGTGCGCGAGGGCAGATTCAGGGGGCGGAAGGAGAATGGAAGGGGGTCGTGCTACTTTGGATTTCATTGTAGGATCCTCTTGTGTGAAGTCTGGAGCAAATTGCCTTGTTCGCCCTCCTCGCCGGCAGGCTGACCCCACCCAACCCTTATCCCACAAGGATCATTCATCCCAGAGCATTTAGGCAAGGAGCCCGGACTCCTGGGTTCTACTTCCATCTCTGCTCCTACTTTGTAAGGCTCGGGGTCAGTTCTGTCCCCTCACTCCAGGACTCTGTGCCTCAGTTTCTCCCTTACATAAGAAACAGTCCTGGCCCCATCTGGGGCATCTAGGTATCCAGCGCTAAGGAAAGGCTGGGCAGGATTGCTGGGCAGGGACGGCCACTTCTAGTAGCTCGCACAGGGATTCACAATCAGCCTTGCACACCTCATGCTAGGATTGGCACCCCCCGCACTAGTGCAAGGGTTCACATTCCAGTCTGGCCACCTGCAATAGTGACGACTGTGACTCATGTTTCTCCTGGGACCGTCTCAAGAGTCACCCACGAAAATCCTAGACAAATACCCCCCGCCTGACCAGGGTTCCAGTGGCAGGAATCACCACCCCCAACCCAAGCTCACGGGTAAACGTGGCCCTGCCCAATAAACGAATGGTGCTGGGATACACAAGCTAGTCCCCACTCTATTACTGAGCAGTATGCAAGGGCACCAATGCCAAGATTCACAACCCAGCCCCCGAACGATTATCTACTGGCATACCAGGGCACCGGTGCCAGGATTCACAACTTAGCAGTGCATGAGCCATTCCAGACTGGCACACGAGGGCACCAGTGCCAGGATTCACAACTTAGCAGTGCATGAGCCATTCCAGACTGGCACACGAGGGCACCGGTGCCAGGATTCACAACTTAGTGCATGAGCCATTCCAGACTGGCACACGAGGGCACCAGTGCCAGGATTCACAGCCCAGCCCCCGAGCCATTCCAGACAGGCACACGAGGGCACCAGTGCCAGGATTGACAGCCCAGCCCCCGAGCTATTCCAGACAGGCACACACCAGGGGACCAATGCCAGATTTACAACCCAGCCCCTGAACCATTCCAGACTGGCACACACCAGGGCATCAACACCAGGATTCACGCTCCTAGTCCAATTGTCTTTGGCTCAGGTTCGATGCCAGTTCTCTAGCTTTGTCCCACAGCAGCCTAGAGTCACCCAGAATCTACTCCCTTCTCTTTGATTCTTCCCTGCTTGCCAAGTTCCATTCGGGAAAGCCCTTACACCAGGGTAACAGGAGGGATAAAGTGGGGGCGGGGGGTGGGGGAAGATACCTCCTTCAAATCCAGCCACTGCTGAACACCCCTATTCAGCTGGGTGGGGGTGATTTTTAAGAAGGGGGCTTCATTACACCTCCCCAGCAGCAGGGACATGGGCACGTCAGTGGCAAATGGGGCATCAGACGGGACAGAGCTTCCCCCACCCCAGGGCCTTTATTTTTGGCCCTGCACCAGGACCTCCCAACTATTCACACTCCCAAAGCACCGGAAATCCCGCTCTGTTCTTTAGGAACTGTGGGCAAATTTCATTCATGCTCACAACCAGGGCTGCATCTCCAAGCACCCAGATCCTAACACACTGAGCTCGGGTGAAAACCTGCCAGTCGTATCATCTCCCACTGGCTGTGCCCTCGACTAGCCTATTGCGTCACCTTATTTCCCCATGGTCCCAAACCAGCCTGGCTTTGGCTAGTACCAGCCAAAGACCATGCCCACCGAGTACTTAGAGATCTGAGCTCCAGATACCCGGTCCTTTCACTCTGGATATTTTCTTGACACGCAATTCCCCAGTGCGGCGCACGCAGGATGGGGTGTCCTCATACAGGGCACACATATGGGTTTGTCCATAAATTGGGTTCCCCCCTCTGCCAGCCCTGGGGGGGAGGGGGGTGTCAATGCCACAGGGCACCAGTAATCCGATTTGGAGCTCCTTCTACTGGCACCCCAATCCAAACTGTGGCAGGCATAACAGTGCCCGCCTACTGCCATGCCCTCTCATCCTCACCCACTGAGGAGATGTTCTGTGCTGCTCCATGACACAGCCTGGGTCCTGCCCATGCTAAGGGGGCAGTGCAGGGAAGGCTACAAACTCAGCCCCCTTAGCTGTTCCCAACAGCCTACTTTTCCAGCAATGGTTCTTCCTTCCTCTGCCACCCCTGGGACCTCAGCTCCCCCATCAAGGCTGGCCTCCCCCCACCCACAGGGAAGAAACACCCCCTTGTCCATTGCCCTTTCCTGGACAAGCTGCCCCCTGCCCAGCTCTGCGAGTGCCTGTGCCAATTCTCAGCTTCTCCGGCCCGGCCCAGACAGAACTTTCTCACCCAGAACTTTGCCAATGCCAGCAATCGTAACCTTCAACCCCTCCCCTGTCCCAGTCTTGGGCTCCCCCCACCCCAACTCTGCTCATGCCCCCAAATCCCACCCTGCAAGGCCCCCTGCGATCTCAGCTTTGAGTCTCTCCTCCCCCCACCAGCGGACAGTGCCTTTCAACCCACCCACCCCCTCCCCAGCAGCCCTGATGTGCCAGCCAGAGGCTTCCCAATGCCACACACCCACACTGTCCTGACCCAAACCACCCCCCACTGGCTAGTCCAGTCCCGACATCCCAGCTTGCCGTCCCCTACTATCCCAGCCCCAGGCTCCCCACCAGCTCGGTCAACGTACCCTCAATCCTGACCCAGCTATCCCAGTCTACTCTCCGCTTTGCCAGAGGCCTCCGTCTCCCTCCCGTCCCGTGCGTCCCCTGAGCACATGGAGCATGTCATCAAATCAGAGTCGGAAGGGACCTCTGAGGTCATCTAGTCTCAACCCCCTGCTCAATGCAGGAAATCCACAGCTGCAGAATCCCTAACAGACGGCCGGTCCAGCCGCCGTTTGAAAACTGCCAGCAAAGGAGAGTTCCGCTGCTGAACAGCGCTTACTGTTTGTTGGGAAAGTTCTTCCTAATGTTTAACCGAAATCGGCTTTCTTGTCCTTTGAGCCCATCGGGTGCAGGGGCAAGAGAGAACAAGTCTTTGCCATCCTCTCTGTGTGACAGCCCTTCAGGTAGTGGAAAACTGCTCTCACCTGCTCCTTTCACTCTGGAGAGTTCCTTGGCACGCAAGTGCGCACAGGATGTGCATACATAGGGGTTTGTCCACTCTGCAGCTAGCTGGGCATGGTACCCTGTGGGCACTGACGTGCATGGCCCCTTTCCACCCCTCCGCCAGCATTTGCCCCTTGGGGGCAGACAGGAGTTCAGAGCCACCCCTCCCTGCCCCCTTCTCCCCAGGGCCGCCCCCCCCCAGCTCCCGAGTGGTTTCCCTGTTGCTGTTTGAACCTCGTCTCCCAGGGGACAAGAGGTAAGAGTTTGGCAGAACACCGGAGGGTGGGGCAGGTGAGGCCGGGCATCCCCGACCGACCCCCAGCAGAGGGTCCCCCAGACACTTTGGGGACCCTCGGCTGGATAAAACCAGGAGAAGAACCAATCTGAACCACCTCAAGAGGAGAGGAACGATGAGGGGAAATTCTTTCCTCACAGCCAATAAAAGGCAGAAACCATCCCGAGTTAGGCAGCCTGAGGTAGGGGGTCTAACTGCCCGAGCCCCCTGCTACAGGGAGAAATATCTCTCCCCAAAACATCCTTTTATTTCAATAGAAGGGGTGTCCCCACTGACCTCCCATCTCCTTGCTACCCCCCCAGCTTCTGCTCCCTAGAATACTCCCCATCACCTGCCCCACCATGTCCTTGGGTGAACCCCCCCCATATCTGGGCACTCCACCCCCATCGCCTGTGCTCCCCCACCCGGGAACCCTGCCCTACTCCCCTGGGACCCCCCTTCCCAGGCCCCACCGGGTGTCCCGGTACCACAGCGCGCTTCACCCCACTCCCTACCCCCTTTACCCCAATCCAGCCTCCCATCCACGGGTCCCAGCACCGCCAGGCACTCACCGAGTGGGGCTGCCCCGGCTTGCAGGGGTCCGGGTCGCCTCACCGCCGGAGCCCAACAACTTCTCGGCGGCGCCGAGCGCTGGGACTGAAACGCCCCGTCGGGGCATCCTCGCGGCGGGCTGCCATGGAGGGGCGGGTCCCAGCCGGGGCGGCAGAAGCTTTTCCTAGGAGAAGGGAGGGGGGCACTGGGTGTAATCCGAGGTAGAGGAAACGGGGCAAGTCCGGGGTAGCCAGCCCCTGGACAGACAGCGTCAACAGTTGTCCTGTCCCCGCCCGGCTCGGCAACCGAATGAGGCAGCGCAGGGATTCAGCGGCGGGTCCTTCCAACCAGAAACAGCCCCACCAGCCTGCCGGCTACGGCGTTAACCCCTCCAGTACCAGGCCCCTCCGGCCAGCAGGGTTAACCTCCTCAGTGCCTGCTTCCCCCCCGGGGTTACCCCAATGCCTGCCTAACCCCCACTGGGGTTAACCTCCCCTGTGCCTACCCGCCCCCCCCCGTGAACCCCCCTCCTCAATGTCAGCCCCTTTCCCCTGCAGAATTAACTCTTTTGGGGCTGGGCCCCTCGAGCCATTAAGTTAAACTCAGTGCCTGCCTGCCTGCCCCCCCACCCAGGTTAACCCCCCTCAGTTCTAGTTTTCTGCAGCAGGGTTAATCCTCACAACCACCGCCTTCCCCACGGAGTTAACTCTTTCAACGCCAGTCTCTCACAACAGGGGTTAATCCCCTCACTACTGGCACGTCAGCTGGTTTAACGCCTTCAGTGCCAGGATCCTCCAGGAAGCAGGGATTAACTCCTTCAGCGTCAAGCTCTCACCGCCAGCGGGACTAACTCCCCGAAATTGCCAGCCCCCTCAAGCTTCATTGCCAGACAGACCAGTCGTTCCCCTGAACACAACCAGCGTGCTTAATCCTGACAGCAAATACTAGGCTCGTCTGAACTTGCAGGGTTAAACCCCTCGAGGCCAGCCTCCCCCAGCCAGGGAGGCTAACCCCCTCAAATCTACTCTCCCCCAGTCAGCAGACACACACACACGGCTCAGTCAGTCCGTTACCCAGATGTTTAACCCCCTCAGTGCCAGTCTGTCCCCACCCGAAGCTAGGGGGATTAACCCTTTCCCCCCCCAAGCCCAATGGGGCCAGCCAGCTAGGCTTCCCTCCCCCAGCCAGCAGGATTAACCCTATCGCTGATGCATGCCTTCCCCAAGCTTCCCTGTCTCCTCGTACACACCCTGTCCTGCATTTGTTCTTCAGTTTATATATTTCTGACTTGCTAGACTCCACCATGCCTGAGGATATTATGGCCTGAAAGCCTGCATATTTTCACTAACAGAAGTTGATCCAATAAAAAATTAAAGATAAATCTTCGTCTCCATCGCCCTATATTTGTGACCAAAACAACCAACACTCAGTCTCTAGGATATGGGAACAGACAAACTTAACCCTCTCACCACCGTGACCCTCATCAACTTTATTACCCTCTGGGCCATGATGACCTTGGAGTGAGCTGAACCCCTTCAGCACCAGATTCACCACAGGACAGGGTTAATTAACCCCTTCTTTTCCAGTCTCTGCCCTGATGTCATGTTAACCCTCCAGCTGCCAGGACTCTGTGGTGGGTTTTTCTTTCTGAGAGATCTCTGGGAAGAAAGCAGCACATGCAGAAGGGGTGAGGCTGATGCCTCCTCTCTCCTGCCCATTGCATCACATACGAGGGCAGTGACAGCCCTGAATGGGGCAGGGAGCAGATGGGTCTAGGGTTGCCACCTATGCAAATTTTTAAGGAACACTTATGAAACATATATGTTGCAGGGCCTGCATTGTCATCTAAGGTGCCAATGCAGGCCCTGCAACATGTATGTTTCATAAGTGTTCCTTAAAATTTTGAATAGGTGGCAACCCTAGATGGGTCTTGTCACGGAGAAACGTAGGGTCACACATGTGTAACACGGGACTACATGTTTGGTAAATGTGTAGTGCCAAAAGGTTCACATGTATGTAATGTTACTGTATATGTACACTATGAGTCTGGTAAATATGTAATGGCAAAGGTTCCACATGTTTGTAATGTTGAAAGTGAGAACTGTAAAACTCAAATTAGGTCTCTGAGAACTGTACAACTCAAATTAGGGCTCTCACCTGCCACTAGCCTACAGGAAATACAAAGAGATAACAAGATGTGTTTTGAGTAACACTTGCCAGAAAGCCTGTTGATATGTAGATTGACTTCCATGTTTACCTGGGTTGACTACCCAAAGGCGGGAAATCTGAGACAAAGGAAGGTAAAGACTATTTAAATGAGCCAGTAAGGCACAAGGGAGATTCTTGCAAAGCTTCTTCCAGAGAACATCTACATATGAAAGACCAAGCCACCAGCTAGGTTGGACAGCATGAACTGAGAGGAGGATTTTGCTCTCTAAGCCAGTGCTCAGTCATTCGCCTTTATGACTGAGAAACCAGAACTTCTGGACCTTGCTAGAGTAAGATGCATAATTTAGGAACTCAACCAGTATAAGTTAGGAATGCATTATGTTTACCTTTCATTTCTAATATCCACTCTGTACCAACTTTCTTGCTTATATAATCAATAAACTTACTTCTTATCTTTATGAAGAAGTGGCGGTGTCTAATATTGGAACACAAGTGAGCATCAAGAGCCCCCAAGCTCTTGCGAACCCAGAGAGTAAAGAGTCTGTAAACAGGAAGGATCGGGCCCTTGTGTGACAAAGGAGTTTCATTGTGGCACACTTGAATTAGCCAGAGAGAGAACTGATTCAAGAGAACTGTGGGCAATGGAAACTGAGTCACTCAAACCCAGTAAAGTGAGGGTGTGGACCCCCAAGCCCGTGACACACACTCCCAATTTCCTCCAAAGTTCATTATTTCAGTGCTTGAGGATATGGACTGGATTAATCTACATTTCATTTTCTATAATTTTAGAAATGCATTTAGCCTGATTATATGATTGCTCTGTCTCGGTACTGGAAAGTATAAAAGAAACATGGACTGAAAGAGCCAAGGGCATGGAACAGAAAAGAGAAGCGTAAGTTAACAAAAATGTATCATCACATAATTTAATCTCTTATCCTGCTTTTTCCCTCTCTTCACCTATTTGCCTCTGGCTTGCCTTGTCAAATCTGCCCCTAGCTATATTGCAAGCACTCTGAGAAAAGGACTTTAAAAATCTATATGTAGAATACCATGCAAACTTGGAACAAGGAATAAAAAGGTACAGTAATACAATTTGTAGGGCACCCCAGCCTGGGGGCCAAATCTACCCTAATGTTGATTTTATTTGGCCTTTTCCAAATCCAGGTATTGAAAAAGAGCCAAATAAAAACAGCTGTAGGGTGGATAGGCACACACACACAAGGCTGGAGGTTGTCCACCTCTGACCTATAACTCCCAAGTTTGACTTCTTGTTCTAGAATCTTATGGCAAGATTTTTCTCTCAAAGACAAAAGAATGCTATACTACATCTGGATTTTGGGGCCATGTAAATTTTTGTAAGAAATCAGTCTGACTCCTACACCATTTACTGCTTCTTAGTAGCAGATATGATTATCGATCTTTTCATCTATTTTAATCCGTTCAGAAAAATAGCAAGAAAAATCATATCTTGTGATTTAAGAGTTCTTCTAGGGGAGGGCTCAGTTCCGCTTGGGCACGGTCCAATCAGTGTACCCGCTGCAGCACACACTGGACCAGCCAGACACACACACCCTGCTCCCAGGTCCCCTCGGTTACAATGCCTGCACCAAAGGAGAGAGGGAGCTTGCCAGTAGGGCAAGGCACAGGCCACAACATCCAGGGAGCCCACACATACGGGGGTGGGGGGACAACACATGCACACAGGGGTAACCCACAGATCACCCGTTACACCCTGACCCCAGCACGAAGCACCTTCAGGAACACAATCACAGCAGCTAGAAGGAAAGAGGAAGTGGGGGATGGAGACGGAGACCCGGCAATGACAGGGGGAACATGTTGGTTACCACCAAAAAGCTCATAACAGCCCAACGGTTCCCACCAGGCCCTCCCAGCCACTGTCCCCAGGGCTCGACCATCCATGGACACAGAACCCCGAGGCCAGGTGTAGGAGGTAATAGGCAGGGTCCCGCAGCACAGTAACACCCAACTAATAAGACCCACGAGCTTCAAGAGCCCTTGAGGTGCATGGGCACTGCACAGCGCTGGAGCTGCAAGCTAACCCCCCCACAGGCACAGATTGCCAGAACATCTGCACGCCCAGCATGCTGAAGGCAATGCAACCCCATTGGAGCAAACAAACCACCCAAACAACGCTCCGAGCCCCCAAGTCCTGACCCCCTTAAACGACAATCAGAACAACAGCACCAGTACATGGAGCAGCCGCTGGGATGGACACACAGATACGGCAGGAGAACAGAGGCAGCTAAGCACGACATATGTTTATTGGCACAGGGACCTGAAAGATGCAACACCAGCAGGGAGAGCAGATGCCAGGGACACAGGGATAGCATCCCAGGGTGCACGGAAGGAGCAGTACAATGGAACCACAGGATCCAGGGTTTCACAGGCAGACCTGCCAGAAAAGTGTCTATAGTTCGACCCAATGAATGCACCACAATAGACATATGGAGAGCCAGATGGGTCACGCAGTTGAACAGAAGCCAGCAGTTTGGCCAAGGGGGAGCAATAGCTCTGTTCCATAACAGGGAAGGGGGATCCAGGATGGAGGCTGCAGCAACAGCGGGATCATGGTGCCGGCACCGGGTGCTCAGGGAACAAAGGCGCCTGGACAAGGCCCTCCCAAGCAAAGAGGCCCTGGTGGTAGCCACGGGCACGCATATGGGCATGTACCATGAAGTGGGGCAGGAGGGGGTGTCTCATGGCAGCAGCTGCTCCGACATCTGAATGGCTCAGCACAGCCCTCTCCAGTTCAGTGGGCATCCTGGTCAGTAAGGGGCCACCGACATTAGGCGGAAGCAAGGCCAGCTCCCCAAGACAATCCAAGACGGTTCAGGCAATCCAATCGAGGGTGTGTGAAGCCATGGGTACGCAGGAGGACACAGGCATAGCAGCTCGCAACATATGGATCACCAGCCTGGAGGGCCAAACCAAAATCCTGATGACCGGCTGCCTGGTGAACAGCATCACGGTCCCGGGATTCCCATGGCAGTATAAAGGCAGCTGAGGACCCATGGTTGGGTTGGCGTAGGAGCGTGAATCTGAGCTCCCTGGCTCACCTCTGGCACTCAGGACACCCAAAGGGGTGGCCCAACAGCTACATGTAACCGGACAGGAAATTGAAGCCATAACCCACAGAAAGGGGGTCTCTCATCAACAGCTGGACATCACTGTTCTGCCACAGGGTTCCCAGCAGCATGGTGGCACACACCAGCCACTCTTCACCAGCCCAACAATCGAAGGCATGGCCCATTCCACATCTGGACATGACCTGCACAAATGCAGTTATCTGGAGAACAACTGAAGTGGATGGTGAACAGCAGTGAAAGAGCTTGGATGGAGCCAAAACAGTATGCACTCAGAAGGGTGACCTTGGCCAGTTGATAGTGGTCTGGCTCGGCGGGTCTGGGAACCGCAAACTCACACACAGGGCAGAAACATTCCTGTTGGACAAGAAGGAGGGATCCAAGCTAGGGCCTGAGGGAGGATGGGATGGGAAACCAGCAAGGGTCCGCCGTATAACAACACATCAGAGCGGGACACCAGCTGACCTGACAAAAGGTGTTCAGGAGAATGGGGGCCCCCAGCTGCATAACCAAGAGACATTAGGGCCATTGCTGCCCGGGATAGTCAATGCCTCCCTTAGGGAGGGCAGGGATCCAGACCGCCTCAAGGAGGTGGTGGTGCGGTCCCTGCTCAAGAAGCCATCATTGGATGTTGACATCCTGGCCAGCTATTGGCCAGTCTCTAACCTCCCCTTTTTAGGGAAAGTTATTGAACGGGTGGTGGCTCAACAGTTTCAGGAGCATCTGGGCTGGGTCAATTTCCTTGATCCCTCACAGTCTGGCTTTTGTCTGGGTTATGGCATGGAGACTGTGCTTGTGGCCTTGGTCGACAACCTCTCCTGAGAGTTAGACCAGGGTCATTCGACCCTGTTGACTTTGTTAGATCTTTCAGCTGCATTTGATACCATTGATCATGAGTTGTTGGTGACTCAGCTGCAGGACTGGACAGGGATGAGTGGGACTGTTCTTAAATGGTCCCATTCTTTTCTGGCTGGGAGAACTCAGCATGTGCTTCTGGGTGTTTATTCATCTTCCCCCCGGGGCCTCACGTGTGGAGTTCCGCAGGGTTCCATCTTATCCCCTCTCTTGTTCAGTGTGTATATGCAGCCTATGGGGGAGGTTGTCAGAGAGTTTGGTGTAAGGTGTTATCAATATGCTGATGACACCCAATTATATATCTCTTTTTCATGAGACTCAGGTCCAGCAGTCTCGGTGCTTACCCGGTGTTTATCAGCTGTGGGGGACTAGATCAGGGCGAGCCTCTTGAAATGAAATCCCGACAAGATGGAGGTGATGGTTGTGGGGAAAGCCGAGAGAGTAATGACCCCCATCATTGATGGGGTCTGTCCTCCCCTGGTATTTCAGGTCCATAGTCTGGGGGTGCTCCTAGAGCCACAGCTCCGCCTGGTAGGAGTGTGCACCAGGCCCCCATGTTGTTTTCATTTTTCATTTTTGTTATTAAAAAATGTCATTTTTGTTATTGTTATTATATCATTTGCATTATTGGTATCAATATCGGTATCATTTTTGGTACCAATATTCATTATCTGTATTGTTATTGATATAGGTACCGTTTAAAATTAAGATTGTATTTTTGGTATCGGTATCGATTCCCATGCACAACTAATATTTATCTAAATCTAAGGGAGACAGGGGAAGGGAAAAGGAAAACTATTATCTAATCAATTGGATAATATATAACTATTCTAATCTATATGTTATTATTATTATTATTATTATTAACAAACATTTATATAGTGCCAGCAGTGTACCTGGCACTTTACAAAGTAATAAAATAGACATGGTCCCTGCCCCTAGGGCTTACAATCTGAGAGACAGGAGCTGGGGGA
>QEPC01004837.1:1394188-1409816 GCA_003113815.1 Sphenodon punctatus | reverse complement strand
GCTGCCACCAGAACTTATTCCGTGAGGAGTGGAGCTTATTGGCCAAGAGGGTGGGGCTCGTCCCTCTTTGGTTGTCGAGAGTGTCGGGAGGTATTCTACTGTCCAAACAGCCCCACCTGGCTTCTGGGCTAAGGCAGGGCACTCCGGCTGCATCTCAGGGTGCTGTGGGCTGCCTGAAGACAGAGGCTACCACCGGGCTGGGGCCCCAGGGTCAGTCAGTGCCTGAGCTGCTGCTGCTCAAGACATGCCTGAATGCCAACAAGGCATTATCCAAGGCCACCCAGCCCTAGGGTTGTCACCTATGCACATTTTAAAGGAACACTTATGAAAAATACATGTTTCAGGGCCGTTCTAGTGCAGTCCTGCACCATGTATTTTTCATAAGTGTCCTCTTTTAACAGGGAGGTATGTTGGGGAGGGGGGTAGCTGTCATCCCTAGGTCAGGCTCATTCCAGTTCATCCTCAGGTGATCAGTGGGGCTGGCTGGTTCAAGGATTGGGGTACAGAGGCCTTCCCCCTTCTACCCGCCCCAGGCAAGGCTTTAGCTCACAGAGTCCGCCTAGTGGATAGTGGTGGATCTGCACTCTGGGTCACCGGAGAATCCTGCCGCCTGTCCCCAGCTCTCAGCAATCAGCAGAGTGTAATTTGGGCCAGGGCTTAGCCCCAGCATCTCATTCGGACCCTGCCCACAGCTGCTGCTCTGCACAACCCCCCCACCCCCCGTGGCAGAAGCACCAGCCTCAGCTCCGGATTCTTCCCTGCTGATCGGCTGCCGAGCAGCTGATTGGCGACAGCAGCAACAGCCCCAGCTCCCAGTCAAGCTTAATCTGACCCTGGAGAAAGGCTGGCAAAATAGGGGCAGAAACAGGGACTGCAGGAGTCATGGGGCCTGCCAAGGCGGCTCCATCAACCTCTCTGATTACTGCCCCAGCCCTGCTCCCAGGGCCAAGGAGTGGGATTTCTTGAGAAGGGCTCTCACAGGGTGCAGTGAGAAAGCCCTTCTGGCAGCTTGTGCTGCAAGCTGGACAGGTCTAGGGGTTGTCATAGATGCAATTTGTTTAGAGGGCATTTATGAGAAATACAGGTTGCAGGAGTGCATTGACTCCAATGCAGCCCTCCAACCTGTATTTCTCATAAGTGCCCTCTAAAGATTGGCATATATGGCAACCCTAAAGAGGCAAGATTAGAACCTACACCCTTACACACACACCCTTACAGGGCCATCCCTGTTCCAGGCAGCTGGGCACTAGCCTGGGAGCCAGGACTCCTGGGTTCTCTCACCCCACTGGGCATGTGGCCTGGGGAAGAGACTGGCTTTCCTTATTGGTACTGTGGGTTTTCAAGCTAATTCCATTTCCCACTATCTTGAGCGCACTCTGAGCATTGCTGGGAATCTCATTAACCGAATGGTCCTAGCTCCCAGGGCCCTATTTCTGCTCTGTCCCAGCTTCCTTCCTCAACTCTCACCCCCTCCCCTTGTGTCATTTCCCCCCAGACCTGCCTCTCCCCCACCCCATGAATCATCCCTTGCTTGGAAACTGAAAACCAGCTGCCTGATTAGACCCTAGGGGCCTGGGAAAAGCAGGAAAGAGGCAAGACCTGCTTCCCTATCATTATAGCAGTGCCGGTAATATGCCGGGTGGTGCTGCTGCTGAACTGCTATGACTAGAGACAGATCCCTGCCCCAAGGGGCTTACATTCGAGGACAGAGAAGAGAGAGAAGGGTAGGGAGAGACAGGGCTCCATTCAAGGAGTCGAGAAGTTGCAAGTGCTTCGCTTAGCTCCAAGGGGTGGGGCAGGATCCTGACTAGGGTGCTCAGATAAGCAAATTTTAGAGGGCAATGCAGCCCTGCAATCTGTATTTCTCATAAATATCCTCTAAAACATGCCTATCTGGCCACCCTAATCCTGATGGATGGGACAGCAGAAGGGGAAGCATCAATGCGCAATCTGAGGAATTAGGGAAAGTCTGATAAAAGAGAGGTTTTCAGGAGGGATTTGTAGGTCGGGAGGGAGCAGAGCAGATATATTTGGGGTGGGATTTCCAGGCAGGGGGGCCATGCCGCCCTTTAAAAGAGGATGCTTATGAAAAATCCATGTTGCAGGGCTGCATTGGTTTCAGTGCAGCCCTGCAACATGGATTTTTCATAAGTGTCCTCTTTTAAAGGGGCGGTATGGCCACCCTAAATTTTCAGGCATAGGGGACAGCCCAGGAAAAGGGGTAAAAGCTGTTTGGGGGAGAAGATGACTCTGGAGCAGGTAAAGGTACGTGGCAGAGGAGGCGTGAAGTTCCCAGGGGGGAACATAGTGGGAAATGAGGACAGAAAGGGAGGGCTAGGGTTGCCACCTTGGCAAATGTTTAAGGCACGCTTATGAAAAATACATGTTGCAGGCCCTGCAATATGTATTTTTCATAAGTGTTCCTTAAAAATATGCCTAGGTGGCCGCCCTACTAAGGCCGGATTCACTCAGGATGACAAAGCACCTCAGTGGAACAGATCTATGTCTTGGTATCCTGCCCAATTGCTCACAGGGCAGTGATAATAGCAACGCTGGGGTGGACCCTAATTATGCCTCCCTCCCCCAAGGGCAAGAGGGCCCAGTCTCCACGGTGGGGGCAGCACCATCTCTGTTCTCCCCACCCTTGCGGCAGCAGCGAACCTGCTAGGAAAGAAGTTTTCAGAGTGGACAGGGTGGAGCCACCACACTGCCCTGGCCCCTCGCCCATTCTGAGAACTTCTTTCTTGCTGGGGCCCTTGGCAAGTGGCCCTAAGCACCACTAGGAAACTTTCAGAGTGGGTGGGGGCAGAGTGCTGGCCCTTCTCCCTCCCCACTCTGAACATTTCTCACAGTGCTGAGAATCCAGGATCCAGGCTCAGCTGGGCCCCCTTGCTCCATGGTAACTACGCCCCCGGCACTGGGGCCAGCGAGCTTGGGTGGGTTACGGTTGCCATATATGCACATTTTTCATAAGTGTCCTGGGAAAATGTGCCCTAGGGGGTCCATATTCCCCAGTTTAGCTGCATCCTCTACTGCTGGGAGCGGGGGAAGGGGGGACCCATTCCATCTTAGGCACTGGCGTCCATTCCAACCTGGCTACACACCCCTCCATGCCACTTCTTGCTTCCATTCCCATCCTAGTGCCATCTTCCTTGCAAAGGGATTACAGGAGCTTCCCCCTGATGTCAGTCAGTCAGTGCCCCCTCAGACCCCACCCCCCACACGAAACTCTTGTGGATTCAGTTTACCAAGTGCATCAGCTTGACCCTGGACACTCTTAACCGTTTCCTCCCCTCCAGTCTCTACTTCAGCAGAGTTTCCCTGTTCCTTCTTAGGTAAGGCAGAGGCACATAGTTCACTCTTAGACCTGTGCTCCTGGCCTTTTGGGACTACAGCGTGGTGCATTTCTATCCCTGGGGAAGAGACACCCATTGTTCCCCCCTCCATCCCGGGAAAGATTTCTTGCCTCTTCCCGCCTTCTCTTAAGGTAGAATCCTCCACCTCCCAGCTTGCCTGTAACCCCTTGGGTTGAGTAGGGGCATCAGCAGCCTCTAACTCTCCCCCCGCGATGGTTAGCCGGTTTGATTCTGCANTTATCCTCCTCAATGTCAGCCCCTTTCCCCTGCAGAATTAACTCTTTTGGGGCTGGGCCCCTCGAGCCATTAAGTTAAACTCAGTGCCTGCCTGCCTGCCCCCCCACCCAGGTTAACCCCCCTCAGTTCTAGTTTTCTGCAGCAGGGTTAATCCTCACAACCACCGCCTTCCCCACGGAGTTAACTCTTTCAACGCCAGTCTCTCACAACAGGGGTTAATCCCCTCACTACTGGCACGTCAGCTGGTTTAACGCCTTCAGTGCCAGGATCCTCCAGGAAGCAGGGATTAACTCCTTCAGCGTCAAGCTCTCACCGCCAGCGGGACTAACTCCCCGAAATTGCCAGCCCCCTCAAGCTTCATTGCCAGACAGACCAGTCGTTCCCCTGAACACAACCAGCGTGCTTAATCCTGACAGCAAATACTAGGCTCGTCTGAACTTGCAGGGTTAAACCCCTCGAGGCCAGCCTCCCCCAGCCAGGGAGGCTAACCCCCTCAAATCTACTCTCCCCCAGTCAGCAGACACACACACACACGGCTCAGTCAGTCCGTTACCCAGATGTTTAACCCCCTCAGTGCCAGTCTGTCCCCACCCGAAGCTAGGGGGATTAACCCTTTCCCCCCCCAAGCCCAATGGGGCCAGCCAGCTAGGCTTCCCTCCCCCAGCCAGCAGGATTAACCCTATCGCTGATGCATGCCTTCCCCAAGCTTCCCTGTCTCCTCGTACACACCCTGTCCTGCATTTGTTCTTCAGTTTATATATTTCTGACTTGCTAGACTCCACCATGCCTGAGGATATTATGGCCTGAAAGCCTGCATATTTTCACTAACAGAAGTTGATCCAATAAAAAATTAAAGATAAATCTTCGTCTCCATCGCCCTATATTTGTGACCAAAACAACCAACACTCAGTCTCTAGGATATGGGAACAGACAAACTTAACCCTCTCACCACCGTGACCCTCATCAACTTTATTACCCTCTGGGCCATGATGACCTTGGAGTGAGCTGAACCCCTTCAGCACCAGATTCACCACAGGACAGGGTTAATTAACCCCTTCTTTTCCAGTCTCTGCCCTGATGTCATGTTAACCCTCCAGCTGCCAGGACTCTGTGGTGGGTTTTTCTTTCTGAGAGATCTCTGGGAAGAAAGCAGCACATGCAGAAGGGGTGAGGCTGATGCCTCCTCTCTCCTGCCCATTGCATCACATACGAGGGCAGTGACAGCCCTGAATGGGGCAGGGAGCAGATGGGTCTAGGGTTGCCACCTATGCAAATTTTTAAGGAACACTTATGAAACATATATGTTGCAGGGCCTGCATTGTCATCTAAGGTGCCAATGCAGGCCCTGCAACATGTATGTTTCATAAGTGTTCCTTAAAATTTTGAATAGGTGGCAACCCTAGATGGGTCTTGTCACGGAGAAACGTAGGGTCACACATGTGTAACACGGGACTACATGTTTGGTAAATGTGTAGTGCCAAAAGGTTCACATGTATGTAATGTTACTGTATATGTACACTATGAGTCTGGTAAATATGTAATGGCAAAGGTTCCACATGTTTGTAATGTTGAAAGTGAGAACTGTAAAACTCAAATTAGGTCTCTGAGAACTGTACAACTCAAATTAGGGCTCTCACCTGCCACTAGCCTACAGGAAATACAAAGAGATAACAAGATGTGTTTTGAGTAACACTTGCCAGAAAGCCTGTTGATATGTAGATTGACTTCCATGTTTACCTGGGTTGACTACCCAAAGGCGGGAAATCTGAGACAAAGGAAGGTAAAGACTATTTAAATGAGCCAGTAAGGCACAAGGGAGATTCTTGCAAAGCTTCTTCCAGAGAACATCTACATATGAAAGACCAAGCCACCAGCTAGGTTGGACAGCATGAACTGAGAGGAGGATTTTGCTCTCTAAGCCAGTGCTCAGTCATTCGCCTTTATGACTGAGAAACCAGAACTTCTGGACCTTGCTAGAGTAAGATGCATAATTTAGGAACTCAACCAGTATAAGTTAGGAATGCATTATGTTTACCTTTCATTTCTAATATCCACTCTGTACCAACTTTCTTGCTTATATAATCAATAAACTTACTTCTTATCTTTATGAAGAAGTGGCGGTGTCTAATATTGGAACACAAGTGAGCATCAAGAGCCCCCAAGCTCTTGCGAACCCAGAGAGTAAAGAGTCTGTAAACAGGAAGGATCGGGCCCTTGTGTGACAAAGGAGTTTCATTGTGGCACACTTGAATTAGCCAGAGAGAGAACTGATTCAAGAGAACTGTGGGCAATGGAAACTGAGTCACTCAAACCCAGTAAAGTGAGGGTGTGGACCCCCAAGCCCGTGACACACACTCCCAATTTCCTCCAAAGTTCATTATTTCAGTGCTTGAGGATATGGACTGGATTAATCTACATTTCATTTTCTATAATTTTAGAAATGCATTTAGCCTGATTATATGATTGCTCTGTCTCGGTACTGGAAAGTATAAAAGAAACATGGACTGAAAGAGCCAAGGGCATGGAACAGAAAAGAGAAGCGTAAGTTAACAAAAATGTATCATCACATAATTTAATCTCTTATCCTGCTTTTTCCCTCTCTTCACCTATTTGCCTCTGGCTTGCCTTGTCAAATCTGCCCCTAGCTATATTGCAAGCACTCTGAGAAAAGGACTTTAAAAATCTATATGTAGAATACCATGCAAACTTGGAACAAGGAATAAAAAGGTACAGTAATACAATTTGTAGGGCACCCCAGCCTGGGGGCCAAATCTACCCTAATGTTGATTTTATTTGGCCTTTTCCAAATCCAGGTATTGAAAAAGAGCCAAATAAAAACAGCTGTAGGGTGGATAGGCACACACACACAAGGCTGGAGGTTGTCCACCTCTGACCTATAACTCCCAAGTTTGACTTCTTGTTCTAGAATCTTATGGCAAGATTTTTCTCTCAAAGACAAAAGAATGCTATACTACATCTGGATTTTGGGGCCATGTAAATTTTTGTAAGAAATCAGTCTGACTCCTACACCATTTACTGCTTCTTAGTAGCAGATATGATTATCGATCTTTTCATCTATTTTAATCCGTTCAGAAAAATAGCAAGAAAAATCATATCTTGTGATTTAAGAGTTCTTCTAGGGGAGGGCTCAGTTCCGCTTGGGCACGGTCCAATCAGTGTACCCGCTGCAGCACACACTGGACCAGCCAGACACACACACCCTGCTCCCAGGTCCCCTCGGTTACAATGCCTGCACCAAAGGAGAGAGGGAGCTTGCCAGTAGGGCAAGGCACAGGCCACAACATCCAGGGAGCCCACACATACGGGGGTGGGGGGACAACACATGCACACAGGGGTAACCCACAGATCACCCGTTACACCCTGACCCCAGCACGAAGCACCTTCAGGAACACAATCACAGCAGCTAGAAGGAAAGAGGAAGTGGGGGATGGAGACGGAGACCCGGCAATGACAGGGGGAACATGTTGGTTACCACCAAAAAGCTCATAACAGCCCAACGGTTCCCACCAGGCCCTCCCAGCCACTGTCCCCAGGGCTCGACCATCCATGGACACAGAACCCCGAGGCCAGGTGTAGGAGGTAATAGGCAGGGTCCCGCAGCACAGTAACACCCAACTAATAAGACCCACGAGCTTCAAGAGCCCTTGAGGTGCATGGGCACTGCACAGCGCTGGAGCTGCAAGCTAACCCCCCCACAGGCACAGATTGCCAGAACATCTGCACGCCCAGCATGCTGAAGGCAATGCAACCCCATTGGAGCAAACAAACCACCCAAACAACGCTCCGAGCCCCCAAGTCCTGACCCCCTTAAACGACAATCAGAACAACAGCACCAGTACATGGAGCAGCCGCTGGGATGGACACACAGATACGGCAGGAGAACAGAGGCAGCTAAGCACGACATATGTTTATTGGCACAGGGACCTGAAAGATGCAACACCAGCAGGGAGAGCAGATGCCAGGGACACAGGGATAGCATCCCAGGGTGCACGGAAGGAGCAGTACAATGGAACCACAGGATCCAGGGTTTCACAGGCAGACCTGCCAGAAAAGTGTCTATAGTTCGACCCAATGAATGCACCACAATAGACATATGGAGAGCCAGATGGGTCACGCAGTTGAACAGAAGCCAGCAGTTTGGCCAAGGGGGAGCAATAGCTCTGTTCCATAACAGGGAAGGGGGATCCAGGATGGAGGCTGCAGCAACAGCGGGATCATGGTGCCGGCACCGGGTGCTCAGGGAACAAAGGCGCCTGGACAAGGCCCTCCCAAGCAAAGAGGCCCTGGTGGTAGCCACGGGCACGCATATGGGCATGTACCATGAAGTGGGGCAGGAGGGGGTGTCTCATGGCAGCAGCTGCTCCGACATCTGAATGGCTCAGCACAGCCCTCTCCAGTTCAGTGGGCATCCTGGTCAGTAAGGGGCCACCGACATTAGGCGGAAGCAAGGCCAGCTCCCCAAGACAATCCAAGACGGTTCAGGCAATCCAATCGAGGGTGTGTGAAGCCATGGGTACGCAGGAGGACACAGGCATAGCAGCTCGCAACATATGGATCACCAGCCTGGAGGGCCAAACCAAAATCCTGATGACCGGCTGCCTGGTGAACAGCATCACGGTCCCGGGATTCCCATGGCAGTATAAAGGCAGCTGAGGACCCATGGTTGGGTTGGCGTAGGAGCGTGAATCTGAGCTCCCTGGCTCACCTCTGGCACTCAGGACACCCAAAGGGGTGGCCCAACAGCTACATGTAACCGGACAGGAAATTGAAGCCATAACCCACAGAAAGGGGGTCTCTCATCAACAGCTGGACATCACTGTTCTGCCACAGGGTTCCCAGCAGCATGGTGGCACACACCAGCCACTCTTCACCAGCCCAACAATCGAAGGCATGGCCCATTCCACATCTGGACATGACCTGCACAAATGCAGTTATCTGGAGAACAACTGAAGTGGATGGTGAACAGCAGTGAAAGAGCTTGGATGGAGCCAAAACAGTATGCACTCAGAAGGGTGACCTTGGCCAGTTGATAGTGGTCTGGCTCGGCGGGTCTGGGAACCGCAAACTCACACACAGGGCAGAAACATTCCTGTTGGACAAGAAGGAGGGATCCAAGCTAGGGCCTGAGGGAGGATGGGATGGGAAACCAGCAAGGGTCCGCCGTATAACAACACATCAGAGCGGGACACCAGCTGACCTGACAAAAGGTGTTCAGGAGAATGGGGGCCCCCAGCTGCATAACCAAGAGACATTAGGGCCATTGCTGCCCGGGATAGTCAATGCCTCCCTTAGGGAGGGCAGGGATCCAGACCGCCTCAAGGAGGTGGTGGTGCGGTCCCTGCTCAAGAAGCCATCATTGGATGTTGACATCCTGGCCAGCTATTGGCCAGTCTCTAACCTCCCCTTTTTAGGGAAAGTTATTGAACGGGTGGTGGCTCAACAGTTTCAGGAGCATCTGGGCTGGGTCAATTTCCTTGATCCCTCACAGTCTGGCTTTTGTCTGGGTTATGGCATGGAGACTGTGCTTGTGGCCTTGGTCGACAACCTCTCCTGAGAGTTAGACCAGGGTCATTCGACCCTGTTGACTTTGTTAGATCTTTCAGCTGCATTTGATACCATTGATCATGAGTTGTTGGTGACTCAGCTGCAGGACTGGACAGGGATGAGTGGGACTGTTCTTAAATGGTCCCATTCTTTTCTGGCTGGGAGAACTCAGCATGTGCTTCTGGGTGTTTATTCATCTTCCCCCCGGGGCCTCACGTGTGGAGTTCCGCAGGGTTCCATCTTATCCCCTCTCTTGTTCAGTGTGTATATGCAGCCTATGGGGGAGGTTGTCAGAGAGTTTGGTGTAAGGTGTTATCAATATGCTGATGACACCCAATTATATATCTCTTTTTCATGAGACTCAGGTCCAGCAGTCTCGGTGCTTACCCGGTGTTTATCAGCTGTGGGGGACTAGATCAGGGCGAGCCTCTTGAAATGAAATCCCGACAAGATGGAGGTGATGGTTGTGGGGAAAGCCGAGAGAGTAATGACCCCCATCATTGATGGGGTCTGTCCTCCCCTGGTATTTCAGGTCCATAGTCTGGGGGTGCTCCTAGAGCCACAGCTCCGCCTGGTAGGAGTGTGCACCAGGCCCCCATGTTGTTTTCATTTTTCATTTTTGTTATTAAAAAATGTCATTTTTGTTATTGTTATTATATCATTTGCATTATTGGTATCAATATCGGTATCATTTTTGGTACCAATATTCATTATCTGTATTGTTATTGATATAGGTACCGTTTAAAATTAAGATTGTATTTTTGGTATCGGTATCGATTCCCATGCACAACTAATATTTATCTAAATCTAAGGGAGACAGGGGAAGGGAAAAGGAAAACTATTATCTAATCAATTGGATAATATATAACTATTCTAATCTATATGTTATTATTATTATTATTATTATTAACAAACATTTATATAGTGCCAGCAGTGTACCTGGCACTTTACAAAGTAATAAAATAGACATGGTCCCTGCCCCTAGGGCTTACAATCTGAGAGACAGGAGCTGGGGGANAGTCAAGCTTAATCTGACCCTGGAGAAAGGCTGGCAAAATAGGGGCAGAAACAGGGACTGCAGGAGTCATGGGGCCTGCCAAGGCGGCTCCATCAACCTCTCTGATTACTGCCCCAGCCCTGCTCCCAGGGCCAAGGAGTGGGATTTCTTGAGAAGGGCTCTCACAGGGTGCAGTGAGAAAGCCCTTCTGGCAGCTTGTGCTGCAAGCTGGACAGGTCTAGGGGTTGTCATAGATGCAATTTGTTTAGAGGGCATTTATGAGAAATACAGGTTGCAGGAGTGCATTGACTCCAATGCAGCCCTCCAACCTGTATTTCTCATAAGTGCCCTCTAAAGATTGGCATATATGGCAACCCTAAAGAGGCAAGATTAGAACCTACACCCTTACACACACACCCTTACAGGGCCATCCCTGTTCCAGGCAGCTGGGCACTAGCCTGGGAGCCAGGACTCCTGGGTTCTCTCACCCCACTGGGCATGTGGCCTGGGGAAGAGACTGGCTTTCCTTATTGGTACTGTGGGTTTTCAAGCTAATTCCCACTATCTTGAGCGCACTCTGAGCATTGCTGGGAATCTCATTAACCGAATGGTCCTAGCTCCCAGGGCCCTATTTCTGCTCTGTCCCAGCTTCCTTCCTCAACTCTCACCCCCTCCCCTTGTGTCATTTCCCCCCAGACCTGCCTCTCCCCCACCCCATGAATCATCCCTTGCTTGGAAACTGAAAACCAGCTGCCTGATTAGACCCTAGGGGCCTGGGAAAAGCAGGAAAGAGGCAAGACCTGCTTCCCTATCATTATAGCAGTGCCGGTAATATGCCTGGTGGTGGTGGTGCTGAACTGCTATGACTAGAGACAGATCCCTGCCCCAAGGGGCTTACATTCGAGGACAGAGAAGAGAGAGAAGGGTAGGGAGAGACAGGGCTCCATTCAAGGAGTCGAGAAGTTGCAAGTGCTTCGCTTAGCTCCAAGGGGTGGGGCAGGATCCTGACTAGGGTGCTCAGATAAGCAAATTTTAGAGGGCAATGCAGCCCTGCAATCTGTATTTCTCATAATTATCCTCTAAAACGTGCCTATCTGGCCACCCTAATCCTGATGGATGGGACAGCAGAAGGGGAAGCATCAATGCGCAATCTGAGGAATTAGGGAAAGTCTGATAAAAGAGAGGTTTTCAGGAGGGATTTGTAGGTCGGGAGGGAGCAGAGCAGATATATTTGGGGTGGGATTTCCAGGCAGGGGGGCCATGCCGCCCTTTAAAAGAGGATGCTTATGAAAAATCCATGTTGCAGGGCTGCATTGGTTTCAGTGCAGCCCTGCAACATGGATTTTTCATAAGTGTCCTCTTTTAAAGGGGCGGTATGGCCACCCTAAATTTCCAGGCATAGGGGACAGCCCAGGAAAAGGGGTAAAAGCTGTTTGGGGGAGAAGATGACTCTGGAGCAGGTAAAGGTACGTGGCAGAGGAGGCGTGAAGTTCCCAGGGGGGAACATAGTGGGAAATGAGGACAGAAAGGGAGGGCTAGGGTTGCCACCTTGGCAAATGTTTAAGGCACGCTTATGAAAAATACATGTTGCAGGCCCTGCAATATGTATTTTTCATAAGTGTTCCTTAAAAATATGCCTAGGTGGCCGCCCTACTAAGGCCGGATTCACTCAGGATGACAAAGCACCTCAGTGGAACAGATCTATGTCTTGGTATCCTGCCCAATCGCTCACAGGGCAGTGATAATAGCAACGCTGGGGTGGACCCTAATTATGCCTCCCTCCCCCAAGGGCAAGAGGGCCCAGTCTCCACGGTGGGGGCAGCACCATCTCTGTTCTCCCCACCCTTGCGGCAGCAGCGAACCTGCTAGGAAAGAAGTTTTCAGAGTGGACAGGGTGGAGCCACCACACTGCCCTGGCCCCTCGCCCATTCTGAGAACTTCTTTCTTGCTGGGGCCCTTGGCAAGTGGCCCTAAGCACCACTAGGAAACTTTCAGAGTGGGTGGGGGCAGAGTGCTGGCCCTTCTCCCTCCCCACTCTGAACATTTCTCACAGTGCTGAGAATCCAGGATCCAGGCTCAGCTGGGCCCCCTTGCTCCATGGTAACTACGCCCCCGGCACTGGGGCCAGCGAGCTTGGGTGGGTTACGGTTGCCATATATGCACATTTTTCATAAGTGTCCTGGGAAAATGTGCCCTAGGGGGTCCATATTCCCCAGTTTAGCTGCATCCTCTACTGCTGGGAGCGGGGGAAGGGGGGACCCATTCCATCTTAGGCAGTGGAGTCCATTCCAACCTAACTACACCCCTCCATGCTACTTCTTGCTTCCATTCCCATCCTAGTGCCATCTTCCTTGCAAAGGGATTACAGGAGCTTCCCCCTGATGTCAGTCAGTCAGTGCCCCCTCAGACCCCACCCCCCACACGAAACTCTTGTGGATTCAGTTTACCAAGTGCATCAGCTTGACCCTGGACACTCTTAACCGTTTCCTCCCCTCCAGTCTCTACTTCAGCAGAGTTTCCCTGTTCCTTCTTAGGTAAGGCAGAGGCACATAGTTCACTCTTAGACCTGTGCTCCTGGCCTTTTGGGACTACAGCGTGGTGCATTTCTATCCCTGGGGAAGAGACACCCATTGTTCCCCCCTCCATCCCGGGAAAGATTTCTTGCCTCTTCCCGCCTTCTCTTAAGGTAGAATCCTCCACCTCCCAGCTTGCCTGTAACCCCTTGGGTTGAGTAGGGGCATCAGCAGCCTCTAACTCTCCCCCCGCGATGGTTAGCAGGTTTGATTCTGCAGAATTTGGTCCCTCCTGTGTAAGGTGGGGTGCCAAGTCCTGGGCTTCAGAATGATGTGAGGCATGTGGCTTCACTCCCTTCAGTTCCCCATGTGAGATGGGGACATGCCCTGAGGGGAGGAGGGGCGGGATATAAATTCAAAAGAAATAAATAAAATAAAAATGCAGTTCACTCCCTGAGTCTTGTCCTCTCCTGCCTTCTGACTGGTTTGGGGACTCCTCATTGGGGTTTTCCTGTCCCTCAGTGGAGTTCACAGGTTGGGGTGCAGGATCTGTAAGGCTGCTAGAGCCTTCCTGTAACCCTTCCCCTCCACTAGGGTTGCTCTCTGTCTCCCCATGTTCCAGGGGTAGAGGTGCAGCCTGTTTAGGGCTCTCTGAGCCTTGTTGCCCCTCACCTTCCCTTCCCAGGTTGCTCTCCAGCACCCCATGTTCCTGGGATTGGGCTTTTCCCAACCTCCTGTCCAATATCCATTTGTTTATGGCATTCCCCACCAACATTTCATTTTCTGCCTTTCTGGGGAGTACAGCTACCTGGATGTGTCCCTTTGAGCCCTCCCATTCTAAATCTACAGTTGCTGTGGGCAAAATATCCTTGATTCCCATTGCCAGGGATACCACAACCTTTCTATTAATGTTTATGTTGTCTTTTGGGATCAAGTTCTCCCGTATCATAACCAGGTGTGACCCGTTTTCCAATCTCCCCACGCAGTTTACTCCGTTCACTTTAGCAGGTTTCCGTAGCAGCTGATCCCCTGTGGGTGGGCTAGGGATAACATAGCAAACATGAACACCTCTAGGGACAGGTTGGACTACAGACACAAAATTCGTACTGACAGTCCCAATAATCTCCTCAGACTCCCCTCTAGGGCCATGAGACTCCCTTTTTGGGGGGCAGTCCCATACCATATGCCCTGTTTGCTTACAGTTAAAGCATGGCCTTGAATCATTATTAGAGGATTGGAAGGTGTGTGCTCTTTGGAGTCTGGGTGATCCCTGTCTCCCCCTCACCTCCATTCTCATTTGGGTTGTTCTGGGTCAGGTTTCCCTGCTCAGATTGTGGGTTCTTATACCCATTCTGCTTCTGATAAAACCCCAGTTTGGATTTTTCCCCAGTGTTTGGTTTGTTTTCCCCATAAGCTAAGATAGCATTTTCGGTGAATGCATCAGCCCTTGTCCCTGCCTCTTTGAGATTTGTGATCTCCTTATTCAGCAGGTGTGCTTTTAAATTCGAACTACACAAGGTATAGAACTGTTTGAGTTAATAATCTTTTCCTTAACGGCATTCCCACATGCATCTAACCATTTCACCCCATATTGTTTCAACATATTACACACATCCAAATATGACATACCCTGTGCCTTCTTAAAACTGCGTAATTTTTGCCGAAAAGTTTCTGGCGTAATCCTGTAAGCCTCAAGAACGGCCTTTTTGAAATCATCAAAAGTCAGCACTGGATTCTCCTCCATTTTTGTGTTGTAGACTCTTTTGCTTTCACTGGGAGTTTGGGTGATACTAATTTGAGCCACATCTCGTTGGGGATCTGTTCTTGTTGAAACACATAATGCATGGTTGTGAAGTAATCATCCATGCATTGTTTCTCATCATATGGTGGAATTAAGAGTGCGTAATCATGGATTCTGCCTCTAATGTTGTTTCCCATATTGCCTACTGGAGGGAGTTGAGGATTCATTCCTAGGACCACCTGTGTCTCCAGGATTTCAATTTGGTGCTGTCTCTCTCTTTTTCTTCCTGTTTCATTTTCTCCAGTTCGAACTGCATCCACTGTTCTTTTTCCTTTTCTTCTGCTCTCATTTGCTCTAATCTGAGCTCCTGGTCCAGCCTTATTCTGGCCATCTCCACTTCCCTGTCTGAGCCGTGCCCCTGGTTGTCTGCAGGTCTGCAAGCTCCTGGGTTCGGGTTAGGTGGAGGGGAATTTTGAGCTGGGTTTGGCAATCCATCTCCATCTCCAGGTTGATGGTTAGGTGGGTTGCTTGGAGGGGGTTTTTGCACACCCGCTCCTCCCCCATCAGTCCCCCATTCTTGCTCATTTCAAACTCTCGTATCAGCTGCTTCAGTTGCTGTTTAGTTTTCCCTTCTGCTTCGAGACCTCTCTTTCGGGCTTCCTTGCTCAGCTCTGCCCTTCTCAGGGGGTGAAAGTGCTTTGGGACCCCTATTTTGTTCACTGTCCCTGACCTGAAATAAAAACTAAAATAAACTCAGCGCACTCTGTTCAAGGATCTGCTTATTCCACTCACAGAGTTGAGTTCCAGACGGCACTGGTAATCTCAGTCTCTGCAGGTACGGGATTTACTCCCCTCAGAGGATTCCAGTCGCCTGGCTATCCTCCTCTTATGCCTGTCTATACATGGGTACACCAACTGAGCATAACCCTTCTCATTTGGGTGCCAGTGTCACGGGTTGGAGGTCCGCACCCCCACTTTACCGGGTTTGAGTGACTCAGTTTCCCTCGCTCACAGCCCACTTGAATCAGTGTTTCTCTCTAGCCGATTCAAGCCTGCAGCAGGGACAACCCCTTTGTCACCCAAGGGCCCGATCCTTCCCGTTTACAGACTCTTTCTCTCTGGGGTCCCAAGAGCTTGAGAACTCTTGTTGCTCACTTGTGTTTCAATGTTAGACACAGACACTTCTTCATAAAGATAAGAAGTTAGTTTATTAATTTAC
>QEPC01004837.1:1365245-1391615 GCA_003113815.1 Sphenodon punctatus | reverse complement strand
AAGATAGTTGACATAGTGTGATAACTAGAAATTAAAGATAAATATAATGCATTCCTAATCTATACTGGTTTTGTTCCTAGATAAGCATCTTACCCTACGAAAGTCCATTAGTTCTGATTCCTTCTCAGTCACAGTTGTAGGTGACTGGGTGCTGGTTCTTAGAGTTGCTAGAAAGCAAAGTTCTGGTCTCAGTGCCTGTCTTCCAACCTTGCTAGCTGGCAGGATCCAGAATGCAGATGAGATGACTCTCTCCAAGAGGTAGCGAAGATGGCTTAATGGCCCTCCTTTAAATACTTTTCATGGTCTCTTTTTTTTTTTTAGCTTTCCCGCTCATGAGCTTGTGTGTTTCCTCACGTAGGCAACCCAGGCAAACAGAAAGGTCCATTTGCATCTCCCCAGGTCTGTCTAGCTGTGGGGGTGAATCCACAATCTTTTATCTCTTTGCATTTCCTGGAGTTTTGTCAGTGTCACAGTACCTGATTTTGAGTTCTGCAAGTCTCAGTTGTAACATTACATACATGTTGAATCTTTTGCTTTACATATTTACCAGACTTGTAGTCTACATGTAGACTAGTATCACACGTGTGTGACCCTATGTTCCTTCGTGACAGCATGCAATGGGACGGTGTATTCCATTCTCCCCTTCTTGTGTGAGGGTTGCTCCCAGGCCTGTGTCAGAGGCGTCAGTCCAGATATGAAATTCCTTTTCATAATCAGGACTGATTAACACTGGTGCCTCAGACAGAGCTTTTTTAAGTTTGTCAAACGCGTTGTTGCACTCCTCTGACCATTGTACCCTCTCTGGGCATCGCTTTTTACCGCGATGTGACTGAAGTCTTGGACATAACGGCGGAAATAGGTCATCATGCCTATGAACCTCTGGATCTGTTTCTTGGTTGTGGGTGCAGGCCAGGAGCAAATAGCCTCTACTTTGTCTGTTCGAGGGCGCAATTTGCCACTTCCCACCTCGTCTCCTAGGTACGTAACGGTACCCATAGCAACTTTACACTTTGCTGGTTTTATTGTTAGTCCTGCCCCCTTAAGGCGGAGGGAGGCCGGACTGACCAGCCCCTGCACCACCCGGAACAACTCCTCTGGACGTGACTTTGCAGATGCTATGAGGGCAGCAAAGAATTCCTCCTTTGCTGTCCTCACAGCCTCAACATAGGACCGCAAATGGGCCCTATGGAGAAGTCGGTCGGATTCAGTGCGAGTCCGACGCCAGCGTCGCTCTAGTCTCCCGCCTACCTGCTTCATACACCGCAGCCCCTCAGCAAACCAAGGGGCCCTGCGGCGACGAGACCAGGTCAACGGCCATCTCAGATGCACCCTACCGATGGCCACCCCCAGCAAGATGTTCCAATGCTGTACCAGCACATTGACAGAGTGATCGTCAGGGTTGACCATGACCCAGTCTGCACCATTATCAATTCGACCCACACAGGGCATGCCATTTACTATGGCTGGTCTGAAGAGGTGTGCGTTATCTGTGGGGGGGTCTTGGAGTGTGTAACAGATACAATCCCCTGTGGGAGTGTCTGTTCTCACTGAGGCCAAGTTAGCTTCAATCTTAGGTCTGCTTAGGTTCTCAGTATTCTTGGAGTTGGGGCAATTCCTTTTCATGTGTCCTGTCTGGTTACAGGAATAACAGGATTTATTTGTCTGTGGATTGTGGGCATTGTGTGCTCTTTGGGGTCTGGGTGATCCCTGTCTCCCCCCATTCCCATTCTCATTTGGTTTGTCCTGGGTCAGGTTTCCCTGGGCAGATTGTAGGGGTTTATACCCATTCTGCTTATGGTAAGACCCCTGCTTAGGTTTTTACCCATTATTTGGCTTCCTTTCCCCATAAGCTGAGATAGCGTTTGCAATATATTCAGCTGCCCTCCTCCCAACCTGTTTGACATTCGTGATCCCCTGATTAAACAAGTGTGATTTGAGATTAGGGGTACAATTACAAAGGAATTGCTCGAGGATCACAAGTTCCATTACTTGTTCCTTCGTAGCCTTCCCTTGCGCAACTAACTATTTCACCCCATACTGATTTAACATTTTCCCCATATCCGAATAAGACATACCGTCTCCCTTCTTAGAGTTGCATAATTTCTGGCGAAAAGTTTCTGGAGTGATTCTGTACTCCTCAAGAACTGCATTTTTTAATTCCTCAAAAGTTAATGCTTGATTTTCCTCCAGCTTTGCATTGTACACATCTCTTGCTTTCTCAGGGATCTTGGGTATCACTAGATTGATCAACAAGTCACCTGGAATCTTTTCTCATTGAAATATGTGCTGGGCAGTTGTGAAAAATGTATCAATGCATTCACTTTCTTGGTATAGGGGCAGAAGTGCTGAACAGTCTCTGATCAGCTGTCTTCTTCTTGGTTGCTTCCAGAGGGCACTGTGGGCAGGATTCCTGCGTCTTTCTGTACTTTCAGGAGTGCAAGTTGGTGTAGTCTCTCCCTCTCTCTCCTCTGCTTTCATTTTCTCCAATTTGAACTCCATCCGCCGTTCTTTTTCCTTTTCCTCTGTTCTCATTTGCTCTAATCTGAGCTCCTGGTCCATTCTCATTCTGGCCATCTCCACTTCATTGTCTGAGCCGTGCCCCTGATTGTCTCCAGATGTTCCATCTCTTGGTTGCGAGTCAGGTGGAGGGGAGCCTGGAGGCGGGTTTTGCTCCCCCGTTCCAGTCCCATCCATTCCATTCGTGCTCATCTCAAATTCTTGTATCAGCTGCCTCAGTTGCTTTTTAGTTTTCCCCTCTATTTGGAGGTGTCTGGCTTGCGCCTCTTTTTCCAATTCTGGCTTCAAGAGCTTGGAGAAATGCTTTGGCAGCCCTATTTTGATATCTGTCCCTAACACCTGAAATCAAAACTAAAATAACAAACTGCCACTCTGTTCCAAGATCTGCTTATTTTCTCTCAGAGCTGAGTTTCAGATGGTCACTGGCAACTCATCCCTAGATGTGGGATTTACTCCCCTCCGAGGATACTAGTCGCCTGGCTACCCTCTTTTTATGTCTGTCTACACATTGGTACACCAACTGAGCATAACCCTTCTTGTTTGGGCACCACTGTCATGGGTTGGAGGTCCGCACCCCCACTTTACCGGGTTTGAGTGACTCAGTTTCCCTCGCTTACAGACCACTTGAATTAGTTTCTCTCTCTGGCTGATTCAATCCTGCAGCAGGGACAACCCCTTTGTCACCCAAGGCCCGATCCTTCCCGTTTACAGACTCTTTCTCTCTGGGGTCCCAAGAGCTTGTAAGCTCAAGTTGCTCACTTGTGTTTCCAATGTTACACACAGACTCTTCTTCATAAAGATAAGAAGTCAGTTTATTGACTACATAAGCAAGATAGTTGATACAGAGGGGTAACTAGAAATCAAAGGTAAATATAACCCATTCCTGATCTATACTGGTTGAGTTCCTAACTAAGACTCTTACCGTACAAAGGTCCATAAGAATCAGTCCATACACAGCCAGTTTGGTGATGTTGGCCGGACTCCAGTTCTTAAGGTTAGAAATCAAAGTCCTGGTCTCAGTGCATGTCTCCCAGCCTTGCTAGCTGGAAGGATGCAGATGAGACTGCTCAAGATGGCTCTGACCAAGAGGTAGCAAAGATGGCTCAATGGCCCTGGCTTAAATAACAATTCTGAGTCCTTTGTTTCTCCTTCCCACCTTGGAGCCTGCATGGTTCCAAGCAGCTAGGCACGGCTTAGTGCTGCTATTCCCTATTAGCGGTCGTAACCTGGCCTCCTCTCGGGGAGGCAGTGCTCCACATGGAGGCTGTGGAAATGCTGTCAATAGGTGTTTTTACACATGATGGCTGCCGCTTTAGCCACAGGTGTCTCTGGGTGGCGGAGGCAGCCGTCACTCCGGCCAGGATCTGCAGGCCACCAAAGAAGCGTTATGGTGGCCCGGGTGAGGGAGGGGGCAGGGCAGTGCAGGGACAGCTGCATGCAGTGCCCCTGCCTGACAGGCACCTAATGATTAATCCATACCAATGTCACGTCTGAAAACACCCTGTCTTTGTTTTGTCAATAACAGGAGGGTTGCAAGGAAAACAGAAGGCTTTTCCCATGATGGCCTTCCTGCATCGCAGGCTTTGGCTAGATGACGCAGCCTCCCTTTCCCCATTGTCTGTCCCTGTATGTCCAGATGGCCTTTGTCAGCATTGCTAGTGAACACACACATCACCCTGACTCTCTCTATTCTAGTCAATACACCTCCACCAAGGCCATCCACCTTGCCTGCCCCTGATCGTACTCAGTCCCTCCTCACCTCCCTCCACTGGCTCCCTAACCCCCTAGGCAAAAGGCAAACAGGAGAGTCCATTTGCATCTCCACAGGTGTCTGTCTGGCTGTGGGGTAAATACACACTCTTTATCTTTCCCCATTTCCTGGAGTTTCGTCAGTGTTACAGTACATAATTCCACAAACTGAGCTGTCAGTTCTCAACATTCCATCCATGTTTGACCTCCAGCTTTACATATATGCTAGACCTATAGTCCCGTATCTCTCCTGTGCGGCCTCATGTTCCTTCGCGACAATCCCATCTCAAAAATACGACAGTTCTCTTGGGGGCTGCGAAGTATTTTGTGGGGTTTTTCTCCAGCCAGGCAGGGGCATCATTCAGTGCCATGACTGTGTGCACTGCCATGAGAGCCAAGACTTATGGTCTCCTGACCCTCTCTAGCCCACCCAGAGGTGGCACTTGGCTCTTGGGATGGGCGAACAGAACCGAGTTCGGAAATTCAGTTCGGTTCAGTTTGGAACGCCCCTCCCTCTGAACACATACACTCTACTCCCTTCGTCCCAATCTTCAAATCCCTCTTCCACCAAGCTTGACCTAGATCAGGGATTCTCAACCTGGTGCTTGAGCAATGCGTGAAAGTGCTCCCCAAGCCCATTCATGCAAATGATGCAGTGCTCCCCAAGGGGTCACTTCCGTCACTCCAGTGCTCTTGACTGGAAAAAGATTGAGAACCCCTGACCTAGATCCTCAGTCTGCTCACTGTCATGTCATTCAAGTTCCTCTTCTTCCCTGTAACGGAGCGAAACACGTGCACCTGCAAGTCCTCAACTTTGTCAATGACCCTTTTTAAACAGGCCGCAGTTGCAAGCGGGGGGTGGGTGGCAGGGGATTGGTGTCCATGTTGGGGCGGGGCAGGCACACACCAATTCCCCCGCATCCCCATACTGAGGCTGGACTACTGTAACGCGCTCTACATGGGGCTTCCCTTGACGCTGGCCCGGAGGTTGCAGCTAGCGCAGAATGCGGCGGCCCGTCTCTTAACAGGGACGGGCCGACGAGAGCACATAACACCGGGGCTCTGTGCACCGCGCTGGCTGCCTGTAACGTGCCGAGCCAGATTCAAGGTGTTGACTTTGATCTGTAAGGCCCTGTACAGTCTTGGACCTGGATATCTCAGGGACCGCCTCGCCTTCCGCGACTCAGGACGGCCCCTTCAGTCCACCGGGGGCGCCTTCCTGGAGGCCCCCTGTGTAAAGCGGGGGGCTACAATGGAGAGGGCATTCTCGGTGGCTGGACCGCGGTTGTGGAAGTCCCTCCCAGAGGAAGCACGGCTGGCCCCGAGTCTGTTGGCCTTCTGTCGAGCCTGCAAGACATGGCTGTTCTCTCAGGCCTTTGGAGGCATAGGAGAGGGGAGGGTGGATTAAATTTTTTTTGGGGGGGTGGTATTTTAAATTTGTTACTTAATATTGGAATTTTAGTTTATTATTATTTTTATATTGTTAAGATTGTTTTTATTTTTGCTGGAAGCCGCCCCGAGATGCCATTGGCATAGGGGGTGACGTATAAGTGTAATAAAATAAATTAATAAAATAATTAACATGGAGCAACTGCTGTTTTGGCCAATTGCTCCATGTAGCGGCAATAGGTGTTTCACGAGAGCACGCCCCCCCCCACCTGCCGCAGCGTTCAAATGGGAGGCACCCACTCATACCCCCTTGGCACTGGAAGCCCCTTGGGGTCAGTGCTAGGTCCAGTGCTGACATATAAATACTACTAATAATAATAATTAATAGCCAGCATAGCCCAGAGTCAGAGCAATGTGACTTTGCGGCTGAGGTTTCCCTTGAACTTAAACATTCGCAAAGGACACGGCTGGATGAACCAGACACCCCAACGCCATGGCAACACACGCGTTGACCTTGGCTTGAAAAGGCTCAAGCCGGCTCTGTGATAATAGGTCAACCATGGAGCAAATTCATCAAATGGAGAGGCCGTGGAGTCCAGCAAGGAAAAGGTACCAGGTGACGGGACTCCTGGGATTCTGTTCTTGCCATAAGGGAACAGGTTCTAGTGGGTTAGAACAGGGGAATCTTGGAGTCAGAACTCCTGGGTTCTAGCCTCAGTTAAGGGCAGGGAGTGGGCTCTAGTGAGTTAGAGCAGGGGGTTTGGGAGCCAGGACTCCTGAGGTCCATTTCCAACTCTGGGAGTGGAGCAGAGCCTGTGGGAAGGGGGAATAGGATCCAAGGTTCCTGGGTCCTGTCGGTGAGAAAGGAGTGAGTCAGAGGGTATTTTCAGACCGCCCCGTCACGGAAACAACCCGTGGAGTCAACAGACGTGCCGGCAGATCCCGGCGGGGAATCGGGGAGGGGGCGAGGCTGGGCGGCGCAACGTGCAGTCACACGCCCACGCCCCCCCACCGCCCGCCCTCTGAGGAGACGGGCGGGCGCCGCAGCCAATGCAGCCGCAGTGCCGGCCCGAAATGACCACGGATTCCGGGCCGTGATCACCGTCCAGACGTGACGGGCCCCTTCATCCCCGCCTGGAATCGCGTTCACCACGCGATCGGCGCCGGCCCCGCGGGTTCAGCCGATCGCATGGTGAATGCAATTCCCGGCGGGGATTGAGCGTGGCTAACATCAGGGGGGGAACTTCCGGTTCCCCAACAGACGTTACGAGGCCATTCCCCACCACAGGGAATTGACTGTGGTTGAGCGTGATCTCGTAACGTCTGAAAATACCCAGAGCCAGGGCTTAAAAGTCAAGGCTCCTGGGTTCAATTCCTGACTCTGAGAGGAGTGGGATTTAGTGGATAGAGCAGGGGGTGGGGGGAGGTAGGGAACCAGGACTCCTGGGTTTTTGCCTCCCTCTAGGAAGCTTGGACTTATCACCCTTTCCCTCAGTTTCCCCATCTGTAATGGGGCTTAATGCTCCCTTCCCCACCTTTGCAAAGCATTTAACCAACAGCCCCAAACTCCTGGATAAGGTCATTACCTTGGGACTGGGTTATGTAACACATACAGCCCTCCCCTCCCCCGTGCATTGCTTAATCCTTTCTCTGTCTGTCAAGGAAGCAGAAAGTAATTTGGCCCAGAGCGAGAGCAGGAGGGAAATCCCCTGGGATTGGGTTGAGGGGGTCGGGACTGAAGCATTCTATCATGGGTTTGAAACAATAGAAATCAACACTCTTTGCTCCGAGGCAATCCCAGAATGTACCTTGACCCAGCCCCAGCCTTGTCTCTAATAAAGGTCATGCCCTCCCATTAGCAGGATACTCAACCACGGATATTTAGGCTGTGACTGTCTGGGGCTCCCCTCATAAACATGCTCCCATGGGGAAAAGCAATCAGGGTTCCAGACTGGGATATTGCTGCCTTGCCACTAACTCCTTCTGTGATCTTGGCAACAGCACTCAGCTCCCATCATACCCAGGGTGCCTTGCAGAATCAGCAATGTGGAGAGAGGACAGGCGGGGCTCCTTGGACAGGCTCTGGTAGCAGCTCAAGGATGGGGGTCGTGTGCAGAATTTATTTGGGGTGAGGCAGCAACATAACTAGATTGTAAGCACCATCAGGGAAGCGCAAAGGGGGGTGGTGTGAATGCCCCCCATGGCACCCACCTGACCCCAACACTTGGTCCAGGGCCAATCCTGAACCTCCGGACCTGCTGAATCACTTGACAAGGGAACAGACCATGCCCCAGATCTTATCATTGTACCCTGGTTTCCTCAGAAGCATCCAGTGCTGGCTGCTCTCAGAGCCAAGATACTGGGCTGACCAGTCCATTGGCTTAACCCAGAAGGGCAGCAACTATGTTCTGAACCAGGGGATGGAGGAAGCTCTGCTCCACGGGCTAAACTTGGCTCACAGTTGATCTTTTACTTGGCCCTTTTCCAGTTCCTGAATCTCAGCCTTAGAGGGAGCAAGCAGAGAGGAGGGCAGGCACCCGAGGGTAGGGGATGAATCCATGGCTTAGATCCATGATCTCAACCCTGCCCTTCCTTTTCCCATCCCGAGCAAACCTTCTAGCTCCCCTAGAAACTCCATCCTCAGAGCGTGTACTAATTTTCAGAGTAGGGAAAAGCCCCTTCCCCCCACCCCTTTCTAAGTCCTTCCCAGTGTTAGCAAACAGACTAAACTGTCTCAATCATATTGAGACGGCATGGTTAGCACATATCACTCCCCCCATAGGGGCTGCCAGGAACTCAGTCCTTCAAATTATCTAGTCCTTCTTACTCTGGGGTCAAAATGGAAGGCTAAGGTAGGCAAATGTGGGTGACCTTGGGCCAGCACAATGGGTCCAAACTTCATGGAGAAATCAGACCGTGATCCACCTAGCCCAGGCTCCTGTCTCCAATAGCAACCAGCGGTTGATGCTTCCAGGTAGCCACAGGGCAATTCTGAACCCCTCCAACCCCTGCTGTTTACTCCTAGTTCCTGGGAGAAAAAGGCTGCCACCCTTCTTGTCAGCAAACTTGCTCTTGGGCCCCGGTAAGTAGGGCACATACATAGAGAAGGGAGTGATGCTCTCATACTCTAGCATAGGGTTTTGGGGTTACTGCCCAGGGATCCACGCCCCTGCGATGGTCTGACTGTCCCCCAATGCTGTTGGAGGAACCCCAAGGTGCCCATTCTAAGTGGGGTGATTATGCCATGACTTAGAAGGCAACTAAGCCCCTGCCAATAATTCCAAACCTGAGCAGACACGCTCGTTTCTGGGGCAATAACACGTCTGTCTGGCCCATTCCCCCCTGGCACTGGGAGCAACTGCCAGTGTGTTGGCTCGGCGTGGTTATATAACTGCAGCCTGGTATGGGGGCCGCTCACCGCACGGTGCACAGGGGCCTTTGCTCCCTCCATGAGAGATCCCCTGGCAGCTACAGGGAAGGGTCAGAATGAAGGAGGATGGCGGGCACTGGGGGTGGCAAAGGCTGAGCATCCGTGCCGCAGGGCCATTGTGTGCCAGGGTCTCTAATGGTTTGCTAGAGCTCTGGCCGAGCCAGGCTGTAATGTCACAGCAGAGATGGGGCTCCCTCCCAATCCAAACTCAGCATGCGACAACTCCCCCCGGGGCCCGACCCAGACCCAAGAGGCCTGACTTTGCCTTCCACCTTGGCCACGCTTTTCTGGCCACTAACAAAATAGCGGCAGCATCGCAGCGCCCTCTAGTGCCAGCAGTTAACACCACAGCTTCTAGATTGAGTCGGGGGCAATCCTGCTGCGGGGCCTTTGTATCTCCGCCTCCAAGCCCAACCCTTTTCTGATGCTGCCAAAGGGACACACAGACTCCCAGGCACGTGAATTTCCATCAACCTCCTTTATTGGGTCATATTGGTATTAAACAGCTTTGCATTCTCAGCTCTCTCTCTCTCTCTTTGGAAAATACAGAGTCATACTCTGGCCCCTTTCCCCCCCACCCCCACCCTGGGCCAGGCCTCACCCCGGCTCCCTCCCCTGCAGGGAGAGACCACAAGGGAGACCACAAAACCATCACCGTGTCCAGTGCAAATACAGCCAGCTGGGCTGGGGACGCAATAGGGCTGCGATAAGAGTGCTCCCCCACACCCACTGGGGGGGGGGGGGGAACAGTCTTCCCCCCCTTCTCCCCCCCATGGTGCAGGGGGTGGCGCTTTCCCCTTCCCTCCAACACATGCCAGGCGAGTCTTACTCGACAGCCCCCAGTTTCCCCTCTGCCCGCTCAAGGCCCCCCCCCCCACTGTAGGATCATTCAGCCAGTTAGGAACCTGCGACAGGGTTGCCACGTGTGCATGTTTTCCCAGGATACTTAAGCAAAATGCATGTTGCAAGGGAGTGCATTGGTGCCGGACAAGCTTGCATTATATGGCAACCCTGACCTGGGAGGAGAGCTCCGGCCCAGAATCTCATCCCTTTTCTAGTTGCACCTCCCTGCCTTCACCTCCTCCCCCTGGGTGTAAAGCGGGTGGGGAGCTCAACCCCACGCTCTCCTCACTAGAAAACCCCACTGAGCGAGTGGAGAGGGGGGTTCAGGAGTGGCTATCACAGACCCACACGGCCCCGTTACACCCCACCGCCGGGCATGGGGCTAGCTGCACAAACGGGGGGGGGGAGAGCAGGGAACCACCCCCCTTTGCCCAGATCGAGCACGATGCGAGGAGAGAGGCGAGACACTGGGGACAGACCCACTCCTGAGCTGTGTGTGTCCCCCCCCTCACCTTGCTCCTCGGAGAGGCGTGTGGGTGTTGGGGGCTAGTTTGAGCCTGCACCAGGGTCTTCTAGGCAGAGGCCAGCTTAGGGCTTCTGCAGAGGGAGGGCGGCTGTTTTCTACCTAACAGCTGGCCAGCGAGGGGAGCAGGAGTCCTGGAGAGGGCTGTGGGGGGCACTGCGGGGTGCATGGGATTCAGAGTATTCCAGGCACCCTAAGGAAGCTCACAGCCATGCAGTGCCACCCCCCGTACCCTCCCCCCCAGGCTGCTGCCCTGTCCAACCCTGTCCTGGCCTTCCCCCACCCCCACCAGCCCTGTTGCGTCCCCAAGCCTGTGCAACCTTCCGCCTTTAAATATAGATATAGAGATAGCTCTGGATATATATTAGATTCATATAGAGATTTCTGGAAAATAGACCTCCGTCCTGCAACAGCAGTGCCTCCTGGAGGGTTGGCACTGCTGCTGCCGCCCCCCATTCCTTACAGTGTTTAATAGGATTCCCCCCCCCCCCCCCCCGCCCTGCTGCCCCCTCCCCCGAGGGCACGGCAGCCTCCCCGCCTAGCGTAGGCGCCACTGAAGCACGCTGGTGTCGGTGCCGCCGGTGGAGAGCAGCAGGCTGTCGCCGTGCAAGAAGGCAATGTTGGTCACGTGGCTGCTGTGCCCGCCGTAGGTGTGGCTGGGGGCCTGCGGGGACAAAGAAGGGGGGTCAGGAACCCTCTGCCCCTGCCAGCCAGATCTACGTGGCCCCGCCCACCTGCCCCGCCCGGGCCCCGCCCAGGTGTCAGGAGCCAATGCTTTGGCTCCGATGCCACAAAGACAGAGCCCAGCAACCCCATTGAGAGGAAAGGAGATTCCTTCCCCCCACCCAGGTCAGGAAAGGAGAATTCCCCTCTCCAGTCTCCCGCATGGGAGATGTGCTCCTACTGGGGTAGGGAGTGGAAAGAGGGGAATGCACCATTGTCCCCACTGAGGTAGGGATGAACCATTGCTCCCAGTGGAGTAGGGGGGGTTTTCTTCTACAGGGGGAGGGGTTTTCCATTCCTCTCCCCCTCACACTGAAAGAAGAATCCTTCTTCCCACAGTAATTGGTGGGAGCTTCCATATGGGCCCTATGCTTCCTTACTGCCTCACCCTCAGGAGCCAAACTCCCACAGAGCAAAAACCTCCTGCCCCCAGACTCTGCCTCACATTTGGATACAAGATCCCCGCGGGCAGAGTGAGGTTTCCCTGCGTACGGGCAGAGTAGGAGGCCTTCAAGATGGTGGGCTGAACTAGTAACTCGGGGCGGGGTGGGAAGCCCATGGAATGTGGGTCACAAACAGTGGGGCACCCCCTACAGACACAGGGATGGGCAACCCCCCACAGGAGGGAGCGGGGCCCTGAACGAGATGGGGGGCTCACCCGCGGCTGGCAGCAGGGATAGGAGAACAAGTGCACTTTGCCAAAGTCGTCAGCCGAGGCCAGAAGCTTCCCGTCGTGGGAACGGCACACGGCGTTGATGTCCGTGCCGTCCGCACCTTCTGGCCAGATTCCTACCAGGGCAATGAGAACAGGGGGTGTGTGTGTGTCAGCAGGGCTGCCCCTCGAAGTCCACCAACATAGCCAGCGGCTGGCCCCTCGCCTACAACCCCTTCCCAAAACTGCACCTAGCACCTACCCAGGGAGTCACCTGACCCCTCCCTGCCCATCCAGACAGCTACCAAATTCCGCCATGCAAACCAGATGCCCCTAGCGCTCAACCCAGCAGTCATCCGACTCCTCCTGCCGACCCCGCACTGCCCACCCAAACGGGCATCTGACCATCCCTCCCCCACAAAGCACACCCCTCTGGCATCCACCCAGCCCTTCACCATAAACCACACCCCCATCCCACCCCCCAACCTGTCTGACCTCCAAAAACAGCCCCCTCCCCCAGGCCAGCTTCCGCCTCCTACAACAAAATGGCAACCCCAGCCCCACTTGCGTACTAGACATTTGGCCCCACTGCCCCCACCTCTGCCCTCACACAGCTTGGCTGTAGCAAGTCCCAGCTAAGGTCTCCAGACAACCCCCACGCTGCCCCCAATACCCCCTTCCTGCCCCACTCACCGAAGACCCCAAAGCCTAGGACGCAGGTGGCAGTGGCCCAGTCGATGCTGCGCACGGCCTCTGCACTGGTGATCTGCCGGCAGCTGGAGGGGTCCCCTGGGAGGAGCAGGAGGCGGAGGTGAGGAGGGTGTCCCTGGTTCTGGGTGCAGTTCTCCCGGCACCAAGGTGGGCAAGATTCCACAGGGCCCAGCAGAACCACAGGCTCTGGCATGCAGAAGCTACAGCCGATATCCCATAATACCAGGGTGGGGATAAGGTGTCAGGAGCAAAGTAACCCAGGAATCTAGGCCCCCAGCTCAGCAAAGCGCCGGCTAGAAAGAGCAGGGTCCCTTTCCATGTGTCTAAATAGACTTTTCCAGCCTAGGAAAGCACGGAATTCAGCCGGTTGGTGTCATCTGCTGGGAGGAAGAGGACTGCCGCGATCCCCACATGCCCAAGACAGAAGCTAGTGGGATTCCCGGGGGACCCAGGAGGCTGCGGTACTCACAGTAGAGGATCTCATAGTCGCCTGAGTTGGTGACGAAGCAGCTGCTGTCCGACGCCCAGTCCAGGTGAGTGATGAAGCTGGAGTGACCCTAGCAAAGACGTGGGGGAGGAAAGGTTTAGAGGAATTGGAAATGACGTCTCGGGGGCCGTGAGCAAGGAGAGGCTGGAGAGGGGGTGAATCTCAGAAAGGCAGGGGGGGGAAGTTTGGGGTCCGGCCTCGGAAGGACCCCGAGAGAAAGGAAGGAGCCAGAGGGGCACTAATGCTTTGGCTAAGGGGGTGAGCAAGGGGAGAAGGGGAAGGGTTTAGGGTGAAGCCTGGGGGTGAGAAAGGGGTTCAGAGTCTGCACTCAGGGGGACTCCGGGGGCAGAAAGTTGGGGGGGGGGGATAGGATCCATACTGGAGGTTACCAAAGTTCAGAAGGGTCTCAGGATCCGGCCTGGGCATGAACGGGCTACTGCTGTATCCAAGGCCCATGGGAAGGAACGGGAACCTCTGCCCCCCAACTCAGCATACCTTGCAGCCACGGGGCAGCTAGGGTGAAAGCGGGCCCTGTGCGCCACTGCTGTGCTCAGCAGCTCCCCCACTGGCTGTCTGCTGTACTGCAAGCGAGTGCAGGCTGCCCCTTCTCACCGCCCTCACCCGAGAGGTTGCCAGGCGAGCTCCGGGAGCAAGGGCTGTATACTGAAAGCCACCAGCTATCGGGAAGCTTCGGCGGAGCCTGGGGCTGCTCTAACTTGTACCCCCAGCCCTCCCCTGCTCTGCCCACGCTCACCGAGCACCTGCCAACACGCCCGTACTTCTTGCCGCCCTCTGAGACAACGTAGACGTAGAAGAAGTTATCGTGGGAGCCCAAGGCCAGGTAGCTGCCATCTATGGGTACAGAGTGAAGGTGAGGGGGGCCTGGGTAGCCCTAGACAGAATGGCAATGGAAGGGGAGCGGAGAGATGGGGATTCAAAGAGGGATTGCAATGGGAACGGAGTAACCTAGAAACTGGGGAGTAGCTGAAATTTGGGGGCTGAAAAAGCTGGGGCTACTGGGCTGGGCAGAGTGCATGGGGAGACCCTGTCATTTCCAGTTCAATCCAGACCCACACCCGCCCTGCCGTCCCTCATTCCGAACTCAACACGCCGAGTCCCAGGTCCCCTCCAGCTCGGTCACTGCCCCTGGAGCCGGACACCCACCGCCTCCTCCTACCCCCTACCTGGGGAAAAGCTGACGACAGAGATGGGCTCGTTGCCGTCTGTGTGGATGGTGACAAGATCTCGTGTCTCCGTGTCCAGTACCAGCCACCTGCAGGGGACAGGAGGGGAAGGGGATTGTGACTGGCGCCTGGGGACCAACAGCATCCCAGACCCTACCCAGGGCAGGTGATCGGAGCTCCTTTCCAGCAGCAGAGATTGCACAGGGTGTTATGAAATAATTAGGCAGTTTGGCCACGGTCAGAGGAATAAGATAGAAGAGGCCTGAAGAAACTCAGCCCAGCTAAGGATGATGGGAATGAGCAGTAACCAGGCAGATTCCAGGGACCCAGACTCTAGCAGAGAATAGGAGTTGGTCAAGGACGAAAAGATAAGGCCAGATGGCCCGTTATCGCGGATAAGAAAAGGGAGGTGTGGAAGGAAGGAAGTTTGCCCCAGCAGAAGTAGAGAAAAACTCCCACGTGCCAATTCACTTGAATTGGCTCCCTTCCAAGTGATGACAAACAGACAGCTAATTGCCACACCTGGCATGTTCAAAGAAGATGGTGTAATGAAGGGACCCTGCAACATGTATTTGTAATAACTGACAACCAAAGCAAAGCCTGCCTACAGCAGAACTACAAAGAGAACACCAAGGACCCATTCTCTCTCTCAGCGCTTGTGAGCCTCGTGGGCCGCTGACCCTTTTCATCACTCTCAAAGATCCCCTTTCCAGCTATCTCCTGGGCCCCCTCCACTCCTCCTCTGAACTAGCTCACGTCTCTGACCGCGGACTCGGACACGTAAGATATCTTAGGTTAGGTTACTGGGGTTCTTGACTGGTAAATATTGCCATGTCCCGGTGCTGTGTGTCTATCCAATAAAATTGTGTTGTACCCACACATTGGTTTGTTAACTGGTGATCTTCAATCCCGGTTGGGGTAAACTGAGGTACAAGAAACCCATTTATTTCCCAACAAGGGTAGGTCCTTGCCTCAGACCCACCCTTTTTGGTAGAAGTGACCTGTCCCTCAAGAAAGGGCCAGGAGCCCTGGCACAGGGACACTGGAATCCAGCAGCTCCAATCTATACTGGGAACCAGCCGCTCCCTGGGAGCTTCGGTGGAGCCTGGGGCTGCTCTAACTTGTACTAGAGCAGAGTTGCAGAATGGGCTGTAGGGGATGAACCCACCTTGGTGCCCAAGCTGGCTCCGGTGCCCACTCTAATCGGCAAGACTTGCCCTGGGGTGGTCCTGTCCCCTGCAGCTGAGCAGGCTGTGCGTAGCAATGCCCCCCACTGTACCAGCAGGCCCTCCCCACTAGACTGGGTTTGTCAGCCCCATTACCTGCCGGTTACTGTGCCCACCGCCAGCACAGAGCCATGGGGATGGAAGCCAGCTGACCGGGCTGCATCCTGCGTTGGGGAAGAGAGAGTGAGTGAGCGAGAATGGCACCAGTCCCAGGACAGCAAGCTCCCACACTGTGGGGGGCGGGGGGAAGAAGGCAGCTTGACACCACCAGAACCAGCGATGTTACCATAACACATACACACGGCACTGATAGTTGCTGGTTTTATCTGGCTGATCTGTAGCCACCTCCATGTATAATGGGTTTCCTAGAAATCCTTCAACAGCCAGTAAATACATTTTCCCACCAAACCGCCTCAGAGGCAGCAGGACAGGAATGGGGGTAACAGGGATTGATCGGGGGGGGAATCTCCAAATGCAGAGACCCGCGAGATGATTGGTAGGTTTGGAATCCTTTCCCATGAGGGAACAGCAGGAACAACAAAATATCTTTGAGAGATCAGAAACTGTAACGGAAACCACTTGGGCAGACTAAATTCCTTCTGGGAGTAACACTGTAACGTTTAGTCTGATCTTTTCCTAGTTGCAACATGAGTTCAGACAAAGCAAGTTAAAAAGATTTGCCCTGAAGGGAAGGAATTGACTAAAGGAGGGATGACAAAAGCAGCTTTTGGGATTGAGATGCGGGACGACTGCAACTGGCACCTCCCTGAAGCTACTAATCCGTTTGGACAGAAATCCCCTGTATTTATTGGTCCTTTTCTCCACCCACGTAATAGTGGGGACCCAACCAAGAACTGACTAAAAATCCCTATTGTCTCGGTCCCCTACACCAATATATCATTTTACAGCTGTTTTTAAATGTCTGGCACATCTCCCTCTCCCTTTACCCCCCCCCTTCCCCACCTGCTACCCTGCCCTATCCACTCCCACTTATTCCATGCCCTTCATATACACCTGCCCTACATTTGCTCAGTTTGTATATTTCTACTGGCTACGCTACAGGCCTGAGGAAGGACTCTGTGTGGCCTGAAAGCTTGCTTATTTCCACCTGCAACACAGTTGGTCCAATAAAATATATAATTCGGACCACTTTGTGTCTCTCTCATTTAGAACCAACACGGCAAGGGATAAAACAAACAATCATGCAACTTAGGGACAGGGTCTATAAAGAGTGGCTCTGGCATCTTGGAGGGAGGGCTCTAGAGCAGTTGAGGAGAGAGCTAGACAGTAAGGTGATATTGTTAAGGATCAGGTGCGACTGCTGAGGAGAATAGATACCCTCGTTAGAAAATATGAAATTTGTCTTTCCTCAGGACACCACCATAAACGAGTGTGCTCTCCTCCCTACACCTGTGCTATATATTTTATTTGTTAAACATGTATGTTACGTATTGTTAGGTCATCAACATTAAAACAGTATAAGCAGATCAAAAATTGTGTTTATAGTGGCTCAGGGGTTACATTTTATTAAGAATATAATCTATTCATATCCATGCTTTTATATGGTTACCTGTCATTTTAAAATAAGAGTAGAAGCAGATCGGTATTGGTATGTGAAGTATAAAACCGCAGGGAAGCGGGCACTAATTGATCCTAAAAGCAGCAATGCGAACACGGTTATCAAGTGGTTAACGATGCCCGTCAACAGATTTTTAAAACTTTAAATTTAATTGACTTGAGTGCCTGGATTGTTCCCCCTTTGGGGAAAGGTGTGTTGACTACTGAGTCAAGGGCTCTACTGTTTAGGGTTGCCGCCTATGCCAATTTTTAAGGAACGCTTATGAAAAATACAGGTTGCAGGCCCTGCATTGGCACCTACAACAGTTGATCCAATTGGTCTTAGGCGCCGACGTAGGCCCTGCAACATGTATTTTTCATAAGTGTTCCTTAAAAATTGGCATAGGCGGCAACCTTACTACCATTGTCCAGTCTGTTGGAAAGAGGGAGGTGAGCCAGCCACGAACCCTCTGTTGTGATTAACTCACCCCTGCCAGGGTACCTGTCCTCTGAGGGGTACAATGTGTGTCGAGGGAAAAAGAGATGCATGAAGTCAGGGCAGCCCGTAGGCAGCAGCCATCTTTAAGAAGGGCAGCACAGGTTCTGGCTCTTTGAGAGGACATTACCCCAAATTCCCCTCCACTTCCCCTGCCTCTCACCTCAATGCCCTTGCTCCACAAGGGCTGATGAGCAGCCACGCTCCAGAGATGCACCTGCTTGTCCTGGCCACAGGTGACAAACTGATCCAGGCTGGGGTGGGTGGCTAGACCCCATAGTTCCTCCGTGTGGCCCTGGAGAGAATGTGGCCCAGTCAGCACCACCCGCTAGGCCTCTGTGCCCAGCCTTTCCCATCAGAACCCAGGGCCTCCAAGGGGAAGGGAACCTGGGGGGGTCCTGGCTCCCAGTCTTTCCCACTCTATCCCACTAGAACCCCCCACTCCTCTTTCAGAGCTGGGAATCGAGCCTGGGAGTCCCACATCTGAGCGTCAAGGAGGCCCAGTCTGAGGCTGTGTGTTCTCTACATGCCAGAGACTCTCGTGCCCCTTGCATCAGGCTCTCCCCAGAAACCCACAGCATCCTCTTCCTGCTCTTCCTCTCCCTGTGGGCACGGCCACTCCCATGAAGCTGCAGCCTTGGTGCTACTAATGGCAACTCAAGTTTTTTGTTTGTTGTTTTTACAAACTAGACCATTTCCTTGCCCCAAAGCTGACAGCACAGGCAGTCTGAGATGAGGGCTCTTCCCCCCAAAATTCCTATCCACCCTCTTCCATGGGCTGATGGGGTGCTGGTCCCATTCCCAGTGTCAGTGCGAGTCTCCTAAGGGAGGAGGGCGTGTCAGCATGGAGTTCTCTCATTGGCTATCAGGAAGCCAATGACAACGTGGCTTACCAGCACAGTCCCACCCCAAACACTGAAGCCTACAGGGGGGCACCGCAGCGAGGCAGCTACCTGCACCAGTAGGGTGAAACCGGTCATCAGGGAGCCTTGCAGCACTGAGTTGCGGGTGGTGCCAACAAAGAGGGTGTCCCCCTTCCCCTCAGCAATCGTCCGCACGGGCCCAAAGCTCTCAGGCACCTGCAAGGGAGAGAAAGGGGGCAGCCCTGAGCAAGGGGGTGCAGATGCCTCAGCCCCATAGTACAGCGGGGGACAATGAGCTGCAATGTAACCAAGGTCACCCAGTGAATCATGGGCAGAGCTAGGACAAGGATCCTGGCTTCCAGTCCCATCCCTCTATTCGTCCCTCCCAGAGACAGGGGTAGCACCCAGCAATCCTGACACCCAGCCCCCCTGCTCTAACCCACTATTTATTTGGCGCCTTGATACCCTGCCCCTCCTGCCGAACCAGCTAACAATTTTAAAAAATAAATAAATATAAGAACGTAATAATATAAACACAAGCACAACTTAAAATCTCTACTCCACAGGACAGGTCAAAAGACAGACATACAAAAATTCCATTTTTTGACAGAACTGGGCAGTTTGATCAGTATTTCGACTGGATGGAATTCCGATCGGACCCATCAATTTATTATTATTATTTTTTTTTGGGGGGGGGGGTTGTGCCTTTGCAAATCATTCAATCGGAATTCAGATCAAAATTTTATTTCGAGCAGAATTCCGATTGAAATCCCAACAGCAGTTCTGTTTTTGCGGAACTGCTCCATGAAAACAGAAGAGTTATTTCAAACTAGCCCCAATGGGGCCCATTCTCCTTTCAGAGCGAAGGACAGAACCTAGGAGTCCTTGCTCTGTCCCACTAGACTCCCCTCCCCGAGCTGGAAATGGAACCCAGAAATCCTGGCTCCCGTACCCCTGTACGCCAATTGCCAGCCCAATCTCTGGGGCAGACGTGCCCTCACTGGGCAGGAAGGGCACCCAGTGCCACCCTCCCCAGCTCCCCTCACCTCATTCTCCTGCAGCTTCTGGTAGTCACGTCCCCAGAGCACCACCCTGCGGTCCCTGCCGCCGCCCGAGACGATGGTGCCATTGCGCAGCACACACAGACCGAAGACACCGCCCTCATGTGCCCCCGGCACCGCGTGGCTGATCCGGTTCCCCCCTGCCCGGCAAAGGACACTATTAGTGCGGGCAAGAGCGCCCTCTGGGGGAGATGCTGGGGGCTGCACCTCTATCCACCCAGCCAGGGTCCCTTGCTTTTTATCTCCCCCCCCTGCCAATCTGGACACCCCCGCCCCAGGCAGTTCCCTCCTCCAGATACCACCCCCCACTGACCTTTGCCCCAGATGTAGAGATTGCCTCCTGAGTCGCCGGTAACCGTGTCTCCGTTCTCAGTGAAGGCTACACACAGCACATACTTGGGCTTCTCATGTTTCTAAGGAAGAAGGTGGGCTGAGAACTGGCAACGAGACTCTTCAACACACAGTCCTTGTCTGGGGCCAACCCAATAGCAGGGAATGGGCTTCACTGCACCCCCCGACTCACCTCACAGGGATGCAATCATAAAGTTTGTGAAGGGGAGGAGCCAAAAGAAGCCACACCCCCTCTTCTAGATCTGCTTTTCCCCTGTTCCTGAATAAGGCATGCAAGGAAGGAACCCACGCCCCTTTTGCTGCTTCTGCTCCTCCCCCCCTCTCTCCTGAGGGTGACTGGCCAGGGCCCCTACTTCAGCAGCCCCTCCAAGGAAGCCTCCTGAAGCCGGCCCAGCTGGGGGTGTCTCCAAGCAGGAACAGCCTCTTGATCGATCAAACGGGCTATAGGAGACCCGAATCTCTTACCCATCACCCCCACAAGTTGTGCCCATTACCATGGAGACACAGACATCCCCAAACTGGGGCCTAGAGCCTTAGCATCCAAACGTCTCAGGCAGGGAAAGTGAAAGCTGCTTTAAGAGAAAACAGGCTTGGGCAGGAGTGACCCCTTGCGCCAACAGGACGGAGGCAGATCTCAGTGGGCACAAGACACTGGGATAACCGGCTGGGGGGCGGGGGGGAGAAGGGACCCTTTCCCTCACAGCTTTGGGAAATAGGCTAATCAGGTCACACACCCAAAAAAAAAAATCAATGGGAGGCAGGCGGGAAGAACGGGTGACCGCCAAGGAACCCTGCAAATGCAGCAGCCATGTTGAAACAAGGGGAAGGCAATGCAGTCCCAAGTGTCCCCATTATCCTTCCTTGAACCCCCTACCTTATTACCAGGGGAACAGAGCCCACCACCGCTTCTTGGAAGCCTCCTCACCTCAGTCCGGTTACCAGGTAAATAGAACCAACTCCCCCTTCCCTTGAACTCCCCACCCCCTATTACCAGGGGAATGGAACACCCTCCATCTTGTTACCAGGGAAGCAGAGCTCACCACCCTTCCCTGGTCTGACCTCTCCAGTCCTATTGTCAAGGGAACAAGGCCTACTACGTTTCCTTGATCACCCCCCCCCCCCCAATATCTCCTGTTATCAGGAAACAGAACTCACCATCACTCCATTACTAAGGAAACAGAGCCCCCTCTGCCCCATTACCAGGGAAACAGAGTGCCCTTCCAGCTCTGTTACCAAGGCAACAGGGCTCAACATCCTCCCGAGTCCGAACCCTTGCCACCACTGTCGGCCCTTGCTCTCACCTCAAAGATGCCCTGCCTCTTGCTGAGACTGCCTCCCTCCAGGCTCCAGAAGTGGATGTGGGACTTGCCGCAGGTGATGAGCAGAGTGGGCTCCGTGGGGTGGAAGGTGGCAGTCAGGACCGACTCATTGGAGCACTGGGGTGAGGCGGGGGAGGGAGGGAGAGAGCGTCAGACTTGGGGGGGGAGGGGAAAGCATGAGCTACAGACACGGGGACCAGGAGGATCATGGGGAGGGATCCGTTGGGGTGTGGTTACCTTAACGTCAGCTACTTTCTGCTCCTTCTGCCAGTCCCACACGGACAGGACGTGGTCGTTGGAGTCATCCACAGCACAAAGCAACCCGCCACCATTCTGGGGAGGGAGAAGGGGGCTTAGTATGGGGTCTCCGTATCAACGTGCACGGCAAAATCATTCCCCATTCCCCTCCCCTAAACAGACGCCTCTCATCTCTGGGTTCAAGCAAATTCAGCGGGGATACGACCCCGCCCCACACACAATTCCAGCTGCACGGCAGGCCTGTGGGATAACGGCATTACTCCCCACCAGGGCCCCAGTCACATAAAATCACACCACGAGGGGGTGCTCGCCCTGCCCTTTGCTGGGTACCCCCACCCCTGCCAACCCCTTGCATTCCCCAGCGGGTCAGTTCACACAAAAGAAGTCATTACGGTGCAAGAGACTGGGGGTGGGGAAGAGGGGTCAGGTTTCACTTACAGACTTTAAGAATCCCACGCAGCTCACCGCTCGGTCAAAAGGCCCCGGGCCCAGCACGTGCAGAGTGTTCAGGCTGACCGAATCCCAGACTCGTACATGGGGAGGCATCGACTGCGGGGAACCAACGGGGAGACCGTCAGGAACGTTTCTGTGAGATGGTCTTACAAATTGAAGAACTGCATTGATTAAAGCGGCACTAGAACCGATTTACAAAGACTAACAAATCAAGGCATCTAATCTGAAAACTGGCAGTGGGCATCGCAGTCGGCTAAGGTGGACCAAGAGGTTGGCCAAGGCGGTCCATGGTGCTGCCTGGTCTCAAGGACGCTGCACAAAGTGAGATGGCGCGGGGCATCTGGAAGCAGCACGTGCTGCTCCCCCCCCCCCCCCGTCTACACTGCCCCCCTGCGTCCTGCAGCAAGCCAGGGGGATCCCTATCGGCGGAACGGGCTTGGTCAACGGACCATCCGAGGCTGATGTCCCAGCATAAATCTGGCTCCCTTAGCTCTAACTCACATAACTGAACTGACCGACCCCCGAGTTCTACCCGACAATTCCAAATACCACGCACGGAACCTTCGTCAGCGCTCCCTTTCTTAAAGGGATATTCACCAGATCATCTCCTTTTAAAATTAAATAAATAATAATAACAACAAAAAAATAGCTAAGGAGTATATTAATATGTAATTGAATACAGAAACATAGAAATCAACAAGCTTATCCCAATTATATTTGCCAAGCGGCATTATGGTATGATCATAATTATTTGGGATATATAAGTACATGATATTATATATATATAAAAACCCCGTAGCTCTAACGCCCATAATTTACCTGACCGATCCCTAGTTCTAACCGACCTAACTGACGTTTCCAACTGCCACACACAGAATCTTTGTCAGAGCTCCCTTTAAGAAAGGGATATTCACCAGAGTTAGCAAATACCAGCCACTCTACCTTGGGCTGGAATAGCAAGGGGGTCGGGAGCGAGGGGCAGCTGCACAGCTGGGAGGGGGCCCAGAGCTGGGATAGAGCGGCAACTGTGACTTGGGACTGAAGGGCAGGAATAGAGTTGGGATGGCAAGCCAAGGTCTGGAATAGCAGGGCTGAATTGAGGGGCACTGCCCGAGCTGAGAGGGAACCTAGGGCTCAGATCCCAGGGGGCTGCAGGTTTGGACTGAGGGGCATTGAAGAGCTGGGAGACAGCAGGTGACTTGGACTGGTACTGAGGACAGGACGGTGAGGGGGCCCAGGTCCCCCCTTCCAGGGCAAGGGACCCAAGGGGTGGGGGGATGCTGAGTTGGGATTAAGGGGGAAGAGCAGGCAGGGTAGGAATCTTGCATTCCTGCAGAGATTTGCGAGATCCCAAGGAATGCATCCCCCATCCTGAACCTCACGGGGGGGGAATCTCCTCTTCTCTGCTTTTGTTCATGCCTGTCCCTTGAGATCCATCCCAAGCAGACATAGCTCCCCACAAACACACACCATCAAGCCTCCCTACCTTTCCATCCTTGGATGTCCCAGCTACCTGTCCGGTTGCTATGGTTACCATGTCGGGGTGCACGGCCAGGCTAGGACAGAGGAAAGGGGTCAGGTCCTGCGGCACCTTCCCTGTCCAGAGCAGACCTTGTCCCCAGGTGACCTGCAAGCTGCTGGACCTCAGCCCCCCATTCTCCCTCTCAGCCCAGTCACAAGGAACCAAGACCGCCCCCACAGAACAGACTTTGCCCTCTTTAACTTGGTCAGACCTCAACAACCAGGGAATGGGATACCAGCCTTTGTCCTCTGATGCCAGCTCCCATAAGGACCCCAAGCTAAGAGCAGGGACTAGTAGGGAATGCAATATGTGGTGTCTCCCACCAGGGGGTGCTGAATTCAATCCAGCTCCAATAGATGAAGCGGGTGGGGAAGGAATGGAGTACAAGGTCTTTCCTCCACTAGGAGGCGCCAGCTACAATGCAAGCCCAGTTTAAGGGGGGGGGGGGGAACTCTCATTGTTGGCAAAAGCTCTTCCAGCAACCCCCCCACCCCCCGCCTGCAAGATCTCCTATTGCAGGAGCAGCTCTCTGGGCACTGGCAATATGTCCCTACGGGCAGTGCCAGGGCTGGCTGCCTGCCACCCTCCTCACCACTTGATGTCGTCGGTGTGGCCCAGGTAGTGGCGCTGGCGCTGCTCCTCCACACTGTACAGCACGGCCACAGCAGCTACAAAATAGACGATCTCCCCTGTGGGCAGCAGGAAGAGGTTGGCACGGCAGTCCCGGCCCCGGTACCCATAGCTGGGGGAGGCAGGGGGCACGTCAAGGAAAAGAGAGCGAGATGGCTGGCGGCATCCAATCAAAGCAACTTCCCCGTGCCCAGCCCAAGACCCGTGGCGCCCTAAAATGTGAAGGCATGCACCCTCCAGCTTCCCAGCTCCATTGCATGTAGGGGAAACTAAGGCAGGCAGCTCTTCCCTCCCTAAAGGGCCACCAAGAAAGTTAGAGGGAGAGCTAGGAATAGAAACCAGGAGTGCTGGTTCTCCCTGCTCTAACCTACTACACCCAGCAGGGCCGGACATAGGAATTTTGTGCCCGTAGGCTCTTCTCAGGCTGGTGCCCCCAAGCCAAGCCCTGCCCCCACACTGCGTGTTCATGGGTTGGGGAGCCCTGTGTGAGCAACACAATGTGTGCACCCACAGTGAGTGGGGGTGTATGCGCATGCGCCTGCCTAATATGCATCCCCACTCACCCCCCACACTCGTCCCCATGCATGGAGCAACTGGGGAAAACAGCGGTTGCTCTGTGGATGTGAATGAGTGGGGGGGGTGAGTGGGGATGCGTGTGCGGCCATGTGCACGCCACGCCCATGCTCCAGCATGCCCGCGCAACCCCCACCCGGCAGATTTGTGTAAAAATGGCCTGTGAGGAGCCACTCGAAGATGAACAGAAGGTTGCTGCCTTGTAAACAAGGTTCTTCGAGACTTATATTCCTAGAAAGTGTTGGAAGGAACTGTCATTCTGAGGGGGAAGAGTGCTTTTTATACTACAGCATCTCAAGACCATCACGTAGTCTATTATCTGAATAGGGTGAGCATGCCATGCACAACCCGTTTGCGAGAATGTTCGGACCCATCTCAAAGAACCTTCTTTACAAGGCAACAACCTTCTGATCACACCATGGGGAGGAGTTTGTTTACAAACAGCTTTATCTCCCAGTCTAATTGGTTGCTGCTGCTGCTGCAAAGCTACGAGCAGGCAGAGGCAGGTGAGGGATGGGGACACACCCTCCCCCATGATGTGGTAGTGACCTGCACCCAGGTCTCCTCCAGCCCAGTCACAGGGCTGCCCCAGTGGGGCCAGGCAGCGGGCCCCTGGGGGCCTCCCAGGAAGCAGACCTCGGCTGTGGGTGGCAACCTCCGGCCTGTGCAACAAGAAGAATAAAACTAAACCGGAGTGGGGCGCCACCGGCACCAGGATTGCCGCCCCCTCCCCGCCGATAATACCACCAAGGCCCGGGCCTAGGGGGACTGCCCCTAAGTCCGGGCCTGACTACACCCCCTCTTCCAGAGCTGGGAATAGAACCCAGGAGTCCTGGTTCCCCCTGCTCTAACCCACTACACCCCACCCCCTCTCCCAGAGCTGGGAATAGAACCCAGGAGTCCTGGTTCCCCCTGCTCTAACCCACTACACCCCACCCCCTCTTCCAGAGCTGGGAATAGAACCCAGGAGTCCTGGTTCCCCCTGCTCTAACCCACTACACCCCACCCCCTCTCCCAGAGCTGGGAATAGAACCCAGGAGTCCTGGTTCCCCCTGCTCTAACCCACTACACCCCACCCCCTCTCCCAGAGCTGGGAATAGAACCCAGGAGTCCTGGTTCCCCCTGCTCTAACCCACTACACCCCACCCCCTCTCCCAGAGCTGGGAATAGAACCCAGGAGTCCTGGTTCCCCCTGCTCTAACCCACTACACCCCACCCCCTCTCCCAGAGCTGGGAATAGAACCCAGGAGTCCTGGTTCCCCCTGCTCTAACCCACTACACCCCACCCCCTCTCCCAGAGCTGGGAATAGAACCCAGGAGTCCTGGTTCCCCCTGCTCTAACCCACTACACCCCACCCCCTCTTCCAGAGCTGGGAATAGAACCCAGGAGTCCTGGTTCCCCCTGCTCTAACCCACTACACCCCACCCCCTCTCCCAGAGCTGGGAATAGAACCCAGGAGTCCTGGTTCCCCCTGCTCTAACCCACTACACCCCACCCCCTCTCCCAGAGCTGGGAATAGAACCCAGGAGTCCTGGTTCCCCCTGCTCTAACCCACTACACCCCACCCCCTCTCCCAGAGCTGGGAATAGAACCCAGGAGTCCTGGTTCCCCCTGCTCTAACCCACTACACCCCACCCCCTCTCCCAGAGCTGGGAATAGAACCCAGGAGTCCTGGTTCCCCCTGCTCTAACCCACTACACCCCACCCCCTCTCCCAGAGCTGGGAATAGAACCCAGGAGTCCTGGTTCCCCCTGCTCTAACCCACTACACCCCACCCCCTCTCCCAGAGCTGGGAATAGAACCCAGGAGTCCTGGTTCCCCCTGCTCTAACCCACTACACCCCACCCCCTCT
>QEPC01004837.1:1349672-1361147 GCA_003113815.1 Sphenodon punctatus | reverse complement strand
GGGGGGGGGGCTTAGTGTGAGAGCGAAGCGGAAGGGCCGGGAGACAGTAATCGAGGGGCAGGAGCGGGGGCGGATTAATTGCACCGGGGAGGGGGGTCGAAGTAGTCACCGAGCAGAGGACGGCTGGGCCCGAGGGGCAGCTCGGGCTGAGCCCGGGAGCGGAGAGGCTGGCGACCCGAGGGAGGGCGCACCATGCGCCCTCGAGAGGGGCTCACTTACCTGGGGCTACCCCCTGCCGCGGCGGCTGCTTTTCTCATGGTGCCCCTCTCTGTGCCCGGGGGCTGCTGGGGGGGGGGGTTGGGTTGCCGACGGCGAGCGGGAACAAAGGGAGCCGGCTGCAGCCCGAGCACTTCCCGGACAGGAGAGGAGAGGAGAGCGCGGCTCCACCCTCCGGTAGTTGGAAACAAGACTCCGGCGGCGGCACTCGGGGGTGGGGGGGACTGGGAGGCGGTGCAAAAAGTTCCCCGTGGGTTCAACCTCCCCTTCCCGCAGGGCTTTCCCTTAACTCTTGGCAGGCAGCCGCGGATTAGCCTTCGCCAGTAGAGAGATTACCCAGGACGCATCGAGCCTCGCCAACTTGGCACAACGCGCTGAGTTTGGGGGTGGGGCAAACTGAAGCTCCCCCAGCCCCCTAAATAAGTGGGGTTTAAACCCACCAACCCCCCGTGACCCGCTGAGACGAAGCAACAAACACGACCCGCTCTGCTAAGCAACCAACTCCACATCCCCCCCAGCTGTTATGGGGCAAGGCCAAAAATCCACCCCGCTACCCTAAACCACCTTGCTGGTGCCATGCTCCCAACCATGCCCCAATCCTCCAGCTGCCAGGCCCCAAGCTCAGTGCCAGTTCTTAGCCCAGGCCTGATAAGGGTGTGTGTGTGTGGAGATGGGGGTACAGTTATACTGGGGGGCCCAGTACCAGCTCCCCTATCTGTGTGAATAACATACTGATCTCTCCAGCGATTGGCTCAGCCAGCCACCAGGAGATGCCAGGACCCCAAATTTCTCATTGGGCCCTGAACCCCAGACCTCTATCAAACACCTGCCCCCCACCCCACGGTCAGCCCAGCTGCCAGGCTCCACCTCACTGACCCCATACTAGGCCCTAAATACTCCAGCCCTGGGGTTTGAACCCAGGCCCCTCTCCCTGCTGTTGCTCTCCCCTGCTCCAGCTGCTTGAGGCTCAGTAAGTCAAGGCACCCTGCTAGTTTGAGTGGGTCTAAGCTGTGCTCATCTAGCTTCCTGCACCCTCATGGAGGCCCCTTGGGAGTCCTGGCAGCAGGCTGGGCTTTTATTGGAGCTAGGTCCCAAGGGATTGACCCTGCTTGCAGGCCTGGCCTAAAACAATGGGGGGCAAATGGGGAGATGATGATTCTGACCAGTAGCCTGGCGGGTAGGAGCCCCTAAACCAGCAACCCACCCACCCCGTTCCCTGTGGCCTGTTCAACTGAGCACTCTGGCCTTCCTAGGGATAAAGTAGCACCCCCTGGGGGAGTTGCATCAGGCACCTCTCTCTAACTCTGGCAACCCCAACTAAGCAAATGGCCACGGATCTGAGCTTCCAGACCACCCCTTACTGGCCTCGGGGAGTCCACGCTCTTCTTGAAGCCTGACCTAGCCATAACTCTGCCCCTTGTAACATCATAGCACTCTGCAAAGAGAGGAGCACATCAGATGATGCAGTGTCTCGCAGTCATGACATCATTCCAACACCCCATCAGGGGGCACACCATGATGTCACAGCATTTCACATGGGGCAGGACCACACCCACTGGTCTACAATACAATTTAAGCCCTAGTAAATTGGGGGCAGGTTACATGAGACCCGGTACTTGCAGTCAGGTTCGGGTGGAGCTGCAGACCTTCGAAGGGTGCTGCGGGTTGCTCACCCCCTGCCCTAGACAGGTGCCCCACGTATCTTCCCGTAATATAAAGACATTCTATCCAATATGTCTCACTATCACCCTCTAGTCGAACTTGCCTCTGAGCCGAGGGAAATTCTCAGGTATCTCTCTGCCACAGGATGCATGTTGCTAATAGCAACTTGCTGCAGGGGCATTGTCTAAAATGGGGCTGGCTGCCTCTTGTACGTATATACATGAATGTTGCCTAGCATAGCTAGCCTGGCACGGCTGTAGGGAGCCTGGTAAAAAGGAAGCCCGGCGGATGCTGCCACAGCCTGGCATGGAGGAAGCACCATCTGGCACCACTGCCGGTCCTGATGCAAGGGACTAATGCAAGCTTGCACATATGGATCTGGGCAGGGATGGAGGCCTGGATGCAAGGGATGGGGGGCAGCTTGGCACTCATACAGCCTGGCATGGGTGGAGCCTGGGTGTGGGTCCAGGGCGGTGCCCGCCTTGGCAGGAGAGGCAGTGACACGTACCCTTGGTGCTTCCCACTGCAGGAGCTGCTGGACGAAGTGGTGCGGCTCCTCTGGTCCCTGAAACACTCACGGCGGAGCGAGGCCGGATGCTCCGGAGTGGGGCACCTGCGCCCGCTGCGGGAAAGAGAGCGTCAGCGAGCCGGCCAGACGCAGGGCAGCGGAGGGGAGGGGTGAGCCAGCCAGAGGGCAAGGGAGAGCGAGCAAAAGGTGGGGTGGGGTGGGGAGAGCGAGCAGTTGCAGGGTGAGGCCAGCAGGGGGCAAGAGCACGCGGATGAGGCAAAGGCGGTGCCCGGGTCATTGCTAAGGTGGGTGGAGCTGTGCATTGAGTCTGGCAGTGTATGCTTGGGGTGTGCGGCAACTCTGGGGAGGAGCACTAGGTTCATCGTAGCTTCATTTGAGCAGGGCACAAGTAAAACCACACTCCCCCTTCCTGGCATCTAATTTCCCCACGGGCTGCCTATCGCTAAAGCCCTACTTCCCGCAGCCCCATGAGCCAAGCCCCCCCACCCACCCCCGCAACTCTGTGAATGTGCCACCTGTAAGCACAAGCCCTGACTGAGGTGCCCTCCCACCTCCCCAGGCAAAGGAGCAGCGTGAGGCAGCAGAGCAGGGTGTGGGAGGAGCAGCTTTCAGCATGGAGGACGGAAGGTAGCTACAGCGGGCCTACACACACGCAGGGCACAAGTGTGTCAGCATTGACAGAGAACCCTCCCAACATGGCTACACACACATACACACACTCCCTCCCAGCACAGGTGTCTGTACACAGGTCCATATATACCAAATATAGGTATATACAGTTGTATTGTACACACATACAGGTGCTGTGTATACTCAGAAACATCCTGCCAGCACGGATGTATACACACACACCTACACAAAGACAACCCCTGACACACATGCAACACAGGTTTCTATGTTTACACATACACTGTGCACACTCAGACACCCCCCCTGATGTACACACACAGACCCTCATGGACACATTATACATGGAAATTATTATTATTAATCATTTATCTAATATTTAGGAGAGTTCAAAGTATTTAACAATCCTTATTTAGTTCATCCTCAGAACAACCCCAGGAGGTGGCCCTTTATTATTCTTAATTTACAGCCCCACCAACCAACTTTTCCTCAGAGAGTGGCTTCAGCTTGCCTAGCTGCCAACTCTGCTTACCCTGAGGCCCCAACCAACTGTTCCCCAGAGAGTAGCTACAGCCTGCCTAGCTACCAACTCTGCTTACCCTGAAGGCCCCAACCAGCTCTTCCCCAGAGAGTAGCTACAGCCTGCCTAGCTACCAGCTCTGCTTACCCTGAAGGCCCCAACCAACTCTTCCCCAGAGAGTAGCTACAGCCTGCCTAGCTACCAGCTCTGCTTACCCTGAAGGCCCCAGGGTGCAAATCTACAAAGAGAGAGAGAGCGCAATTCATCCACTGTTACTATGTTACCGAGTCCCTAAAATGCTCCTGGGTTGGGAACAGTCCTGCCCCACGGCCTCTGCAGAAGCCTCCATCCCCAGGAGTGAGCATTTCCCCTGATTCCACTCGGGCAGTGGGAGGGAGATTTCCACCCCCAGCAGCAGCAGAAGACTCTGGGTGGGGGCAATTTAGGGGCACCAGGGGAACACCCAGGTTCGGGAGGGGGGGGGGCTCCTGAAAGGTCTGTGTCTCTCTGAGGACACAGACCTTTCAGGAAGGCCTCATTACACCTGTGCCAGATACTCAGGACTCATTCATACAACATCCTTGCAATCTTGCTACTCATTCTTTAGACTGTGCTCTGGAGCAGTGCATTCACACAGCTTCCTCTGCATTTCGGTGGTCCAACCCTTGCACTAGGAGGCAGAGAACAGGAATTATCAAGGAGCCCAGGAAGGAATAAGGATTTCACACAACGCTTTGAATGTGAGTTTGGGCAATTACCCATTTGAAAAGAGCGTTGTGTGAATAAGCCCTGAGCTGGGGGCAAATTAGCTCTAGAGATGTCCCTGGCCTTTTGCTCTATTGCGTCTTTGGGTGATATCAAATGAGACGTTAGCCTACAATAGCCCCACCAGGTCGGTGTCCACCTGTCCGTTTGTTAGGTGTTCACCCCCACCAGACATGGGACCACCGCCTACCGGACCTGCAGCCCACACCTATGGCATGGTCTGTCTTAGAGAATGTGGAGCCCCCACCATGGGGGCTAAAGTGCACCCATATGTCTGTGTCTTGTCAGTTAGGTTGCGTGCAGGACCTCCACGCATCCAGGTCCTCCGGCACCATAGAGTCACGGGCAGAAATACTAGAGCGTCAGAGGAGCGACCACAGAAATACCAGCTGTAGAGGCAGGAGAGCCATGAGTCAACCCTCCTTCTGCAGCTCACGGGCAGAAAAACTAGAGTGTCAGAGGAGTGACCGCTTCCTGCCCCCCTCTCTGCTCTGGCTCTCACTGGCACTGCCAGTGGAAGCTGCCTGCAAACGCATGAAAGACATGCCGGGGGGCTGCCTGTTTATTAGGCTGGACACGTAAAACGTGAGTAGGGGCTGCACGGACCAAACCCAGACTGCAGCGGGCTAACGTCTTGTTTGGTTTTACCCTTTGTCTTCAAAGTGTCTCATTCCAGCGTCTTCAACAGCTCCCACGTATACACCTCTGTCTTAAACCTCTGCGGCCACGCTCTGATGAACAGAGGTAAATTGAAGTAACTACTTCAATTTAATTAAATCAAAGTAACTACCCCCCTTTGGTAGTGTTCAGATGAACAGTGCAAACTGAAGTAGCACTGCAACAACCTTCCCGCTGAGATGTCGTAATCGCTGAACTGTGGTCACTCCTCCCCCACACTGATAAACATTCACACAACCAGTTAGTTCAAAACACAAACTGAAGGGGAGTATGTACTTCTCTTCCCGCTCCTGAATAACACCGGTTTAGCACTCAACAGTTCAGGAGTAAAGCAGAAATGCAGCCTAGCTATGTCAGATTAACTGTTCATCGGAACATGGCCTGAGCATTTACCAGCTGTAGAGGCAGGAGAGCTCTGAGCCAACCCTCCTTCTGCAGATCCCACTGGAGATTTTTTCCACAGGGACAGCACGGGGCTCTGTAAGGATGATCATGCAAGAAGAGCAGATACATCACGCTCCAGTAAACTGCAAAACTAAGGCAGGCTCCAGCCTCATGCAGAATCAGTGGCTGCAGCAGATCACAGAGAGGCACCACCGCCTAGGGCTCTGGGAGACAGCACAGCACTATGGAGCAGGGGTGACAACAGGCACAGAGGTCTAGCTCCAAACACCACACGTGACCCGCCCCCAAACCTGGGTGGATCTCCCGTGACAGAGAACAGAGGGGTCTGGCTTTGCCTCAGCCCCTTTGGGGGTTCAGTAGCTCTTGGCCCCACAGGACAGATTTTAGTTCTAGGGGGAGATAAGACTCTCAGTCCCGCACAGGAATGGGGGTGGAGGGAGGTAATAGCCTAGGGTCAAACTGAAAGAGGCTCTGTAAATTTATCCCATCCCCACGCCCTCTAATTGGCCTGTGCTCGCTTGGTAGTGAATTAAGTAGAAAGCGTCATCCTTTTGGGCTGGTGACGGCTCCAGACACTCCTGAGGGGGTTTCCTTCATGAGCAAGGCTTGTCTGGCACTCTGGGGTCCATGTTCTAGCCCCACTCTGCTCCCTGCCCTTCCATCTGTCTGGTGAAATCCCCACCACCACCGATTGTCTCCTACCCATCCCTCCGGACCTGGCTGGCCCCTGGCTCTGCCCCATAATGACACTTCAGCAATCCACACACCCGACCCGTTCAGCCTGCCCCGGAGCTGATGCTCTCTCATGGTATCCAGCTTGGGCACAGTGCCCAAGCCAGTGCCTGCATCTCAACACCTCCCACCTTGGCCCCTCACCTCTTCCCAGGAGCTGGTTCTCTTTTGGGGGATGAGGGGGAGGTGGAGTAACCCCCACTTCTCCTCTGCGGGATGATCCCATTGCTGAGGACAGGCCTGGAGGGCAGCCCCTTCAGTAGCTGATACACTGTAGGACATTGGGGGTTGGGGGGGGGGAGAGAAAAGGGGTTGGTTATTTCTCAGACAGTTCATGCCCCCACCCCATTTCCTTCTAAATTCTCTACTTCATGACATCTCCTAAAATTCCTTGATGGGGATTGACTACAGACCCCCAAACCCATCCTAAAGGAGCCGCCTCCATCTCAGCCCTCCCTCCCCCAGTCAGTGGATTTCCTCACCCAGCCGTGTCCCCGCAACCGATCTTCACTCTGCTAATTGGCCCCAGGTTTGGGGATGAATGTTTACCGCACCCCTCCCTGTTGGTGAATGAGGGAAGCCCACAGGGTGGGGGCAGAGGGCCTGGCCTTGTCATTAGGCCCTGGTCAAAGGTGTTGCCATGGTGGGGATGTTTGGTGGGGAGCAGTTCTGGGGGAAGTGGGGCACACTCACGCCTTCCCTCGGGCCCCAAGGGACGTGCCCCTCTGTTCTGTGGGTCTCAGAGAGCTGGAGCAAAAGTAGCCGCAAAATCGTGGGTCTATGTCTCAATGGAGCCAGGAAGGAGGAAAACTTGGCTGGGTCTACAGGGTGGTCTCTGGATCCCCTAGTCGCAGCCAGCCACCCCTGGTACCTCTGGAGACTCCTTTCCTCTGCCCGCTGTGCCCGTTCTCCTCACAGATGTTCAGGCGCCGCAGGACATCTGCCAACGCCGCCTTCAGCACCTGGATCTCGTCCTCCTGCAACTGCAGTCGCTGCTCCAGGTAGGAGATGCGGTCATCCACCTCCATCCCACTGGTGCCCAACAGGTTATCATCTGGGGTGGGGGGAAAAAAGGGGCGGATGAGCGGGGAGATAGAGACACATTCCAGCCTCCCCCCATGAGCCAGCGCACTCCCTGAAACCCACCCCCGCTCTGCCCCGAGTAGTAGAGGGGCATGTCACCCCCAGAATTGGGAGTCCCCTCCTCAATTGGTGGGGGCACAAAGCCAAAAGGGGGCTGTCCTGAGTCTTCTGTGCCCCAAACTCAGGCAGATTCGGCTATACAACCCTGTGGAAGAGGCCTAGACAAAGGGGCCCCTCTGCAGTGTCATCGTGGTCTGAAGGACCTGGGGGGGGGCATAGGGGTGGCAGCATCCCAGCACCCTAGACAGAGTAAATGGATACCCACCCCACCCTGCATGCTGACAGAAATGGGGCCAACAACAGCGGAGGTGACAGTCTGGGGGTTACATCAGATGTGGGATCGGGTGAAGGGTTCCTACTCTTCCATCTCCCAAGTCTATGGCTCTGTTCCCTTCCTTACCCAATATCACCATGAATGGTGCGGTGCTAAGCAAGGGGGTGGGGGCGGGGAGGGAGCTGCAACCTGCAGGGAAACCACAGAGTTAACACGGCTAACGGGATCACGGCAGCAGCCTGAATCGGGGGTGGGTTGGAGAGAGGAAATCCAGATGTTTTATCGGGGTGCAATGTAGGAGGTTGTGGGGCAGGGGGTTGCAGTGGGTGTGTGATTATATAGTGGGCCAGGGGTTACAGTGTGTGTGTGATTATATAGTGGGCTGTGGGCCGGGGGTTATTATTATTATTATTATTATTATTATTATTAGCCGGGGGTTGCAGTGTGATTATATAGTGGGCTGTGGGCTGGAGGTTGAAGTAGGTGTGTGATTATATAGTGGGCTGTGGGGGCGTGGATTGCAGTGGGTGTGTGATTATATAGTGGGTTGGGGGTTACAGTGGGTGTGTGATTATATAGTGGGTTGGGGGTTACAGTGGGTGTGTGATTATATAGTGGGCTGGGGGGCAGGGAATACAGTGGGTGTGTGATTATATAGTGGGCTGGGGGGCGTGGATTGCAGTGGGTGTGTGATTATATAGTGGGCTGGGGGGGCAGGGAATACAGTGGGTGTGTGATTATATAGTGGGCTGAGGGGTGGGGATTGCAGTGGGTGTGTGATTATATAGTGGGCTGGGGGGTGGGGATTGCAGTGGGTGTATGATTATATAGTGGGCTGGGGGGCGGGGGTTACAGTGGGTGTGTGATTATATAGTGGGCTGGGGGCAGGGAATACAGTGGGTGTGTGATTATACAGTGGGCTGGGGGACGGGGGTTACAGTGGGTGTGTGATTATGATTATATAGTGAGCTGGGGGTTACAGTGGGTGTGTGATTATATAGTGGGCTGGGGGCAGGGAATACAGTGGGTGTGTGATTATACAGTGGGCTGGGGGACGGGGGTTACAGTGGGTGTGTGATTATGATTATATAGTGAGCTGGGGGTTACAGTGGGTGTGTGATTATATAGTGGGCTGGGGGGCAGGGATTACAGTGGGTGTGTGATTAGATAGTGGGCTGGGGGCTACAGTGGGTATAATAATAATAATAATAATAATAATAAGTTTTATTGTTTAGCCGGAGCCATAACAAAACAATTTAAACAAAGCAAAACAAAGACATTATATCACATATATACACTCCAACACCAAGGAAGTTTACAAGCCCAAGGACTAGCGACTTAAACACCGGCGACCGCCCAGCAGTCCCCTAAATACCCGTACACACCCACATGTGGTGTACACAAGATAACTAGCCCGGGCTCAAATAAAACTGCCTGATCTGGATAGCTGCCCAGCAAAAACTTGCTACCGCGCTAGACTGAGCTGAGTTGCTAGGGCGGAGCAATCTTTGGGTATCTCCACCTGTTCTTCCCTCCTCAATCCCTTTACCCAAACAGAACCTTTCCAAATACTTAAATCTAGGGCCTGCAAAACAAGGGCATCGAAGGAGAATATGATTGGGCGTATCTGTCTCCCGTAAGGAGCACAAAGAGCACCGCCGCTGTTCCCGCGGAATGCCTAAATAGCGGCCTGCCAAAACTGCTGAGGGAAAAACATTTGCCCTCATCTTAAAGAAAGCACTGCGCTTACTTGCATCCTGCCATTCAGAAAGGTAATAAGATCCATCACGCAATATATTCCGGTGGTTTTTAAATCCACCCCCCGGCGGCGAGTCTCCTCCCCATTCTCAGCTGCTCCAATTAGTCAGTGGGACTCCTGGTGACATTTGGCAATGACCCTCGGGGTCCCAGGCACCCTCACCCAGGCGAAAGACAGCAGGTAGGGACAGCAGGCCAAAAGGGGTGCAGGAACTAACTTGATCCAGCCACCCAGGAGGAACCTAACTTCCACCCAGGAGGAAGTTAGGTTCCCAACTGGTCACCTTAGACTCTAATAGTTCCAAAGATGGGGTTCAGACGGAAGTACCTGCCGCTGTATCTGATCTTGTGCCGCCTCTGGGGACAAAGGCCACTGTGGCTTCGTCCCCTCCCAAGTTGGCTGATGTTTCTTCCAGAGTCGAAGGATCCCCTTTAGTGGGGGCAGTTCCTCTGGGTTTTTCAAGGACTCAAGCCGGTAGTCCACCCACTGCCCAGGTTCCAGCAGTATCTTCATATACTAATGTTTGCTCGTCTGTGTCGCGGACGCCACAGCTTCAATGTCCCATTGTCTTAAGTCCGGGGCTGGGAAAACGCGGATTTGTTAAAAAAGGGTTGGGATTTCCTCCTAAAGGGGCTTCGATTTTAGAAGAAATAATGGCTGTTGATGGTATATGTAGGTCAACAGTACAAGGTTCCCTGGGCGGATATTGATAGGTTACCCCGCTATTAGAACGACTTTTATTACTGTATGTGATAATTTTAGGTTACTTATTTTAAGTTAAGAGTTAGATTCTAGGGTTAGCCAAATTTACCTGTAAGGTTTACTTTGTAGTGCCCTAGGATCTGTGGTTTTAGGGCTTATGTATTTGTGTTTCTTTTATGTTGTTTGTTTAAGCAATGGCCTATGGCTAAGCTGAAATAAATAAATTCATTCATTCATTCATATTCCGGTGCTACCCTCTGTACGGTCATCAAGACACTCTCTGTTTGCAAGGTCTGATCTCTCAACCTGCTTTTAATTAAACTTTTAGAGGCCTCCCACCCAAGGGGACTCAAGCCCTCAAATGAAAATCCCAAATTATGAATTTCTTGTTTCGCCCTCCTTAGCCAATTGTTCGTCAGGCCAGACCTCACCGCGTGTGCAACTAGCATTCCAGTAGATAAAGGAAACGGGGCCTTCCTACACCCATAGTTTAGGAAGGCCTGAAGAGCGTAGACTTTGAGTGGCAAACAGAGCGCTTCTGCTCTTAGAATCACTTGTGGGGCCCCCCTTGGAGCTCCCAAGATTGCTCGCAGAAATTGATTTTGAAGACCTTCTAGCTTGGAAAAGAAGTCGAGACCCCAGACTGGGATCGCATAGAGGAGTTGGCTCAGCACCTTGGCCCTGAATAACCGCAGGGCCGGTCGGACCAGCTTCCCCCCCAGGCCAAAATAAAATCTTTTAATTGCGTCTGCGGATTTCCCCACTGACTCCCAAACTGCCTCAAAATGGGTCCTCCAACTACTATGAGAGGAAAATATCACCCCCAAATATTTAAATACTTGTACCTGCTCTATTTGATTATTCCCCATCGCCCAGCGATGTGTTCTCTCTGCTCCTCTGGGGCCCACCACCAAAACCTTAGTCTTGCCAAAATTGACTGACAAGAACTCTGCCTGACAGTATTCCCCAAAAGCTGTTAGCGCACGCCTCAGCCCCACCTGGGACTACGAAATCAGGATGGTATCGTCCGCATATAGCAATAAGGAGGTTGGCCGGTCTCCAATTTTGGGGCGATGGATGTTAAAAACCCTCAAAAAAGCTACAGAACCATTGAGAAAGAGATTAAAGAGGGCAGGGGCCAATAAGCACCCCTGCAGCACCCCCGCTCTCACCTGGACTGGACCAGATAATGTACCCCGAGAGTCCACGCGCACCCAGAGAGAATTCCCCGAGTGCAACTTGATAATCAGGTACAATAATCTAGGTTCTATGTTCATCAAATGGAGCTTATTCCAAAGGCGCTCCCTTGAAATGGAATCAAACGCCTTCTCAAGATCGATAATGGGTGTGTGATTATATAGTGGGCTGGGGGCGGGGATTGCAGTGGGGGTGTGATTATATAGTGGGCTGGGGGGGGCGGGGAGTGCGGTGGGGCTGTGATTATATAGTGGGCGGGGGGGCGG
>QEPC01004837.1:1291567-1345221 GCA_003113815.1 Sphenodon punctatus | reverse complement strand
CGGGGATTGCAGTGGGGGTGTGATTAGATAGTGGGCTGGGGGCCGGGGATTGCAGTGGGGGTGTGATTAGATAGTGGGCTGGGGGACGGGGCGGGCTGCATTTCAGTGTGGCTGTAAGGGGCACAGGAGCGCCGGGATGCAGGGAGTCTCGTGCCCGCGGATGGGCTGGTGCCCCCATCCGGCAGCACAGACTGGCAGCACCGGCTGCTCCCTCTCACGTCCGCTTCCGCAGCGGCTCACCTCCCTGGCACATGCTGTCACTGTCAGCTCAGGGGAGCCGGTGGCGCCGGAGCCCCAGCTGCTACCTGTCACTGGAGGAGCAGCGCCCCCTGGCGGCCCATGCGGCAAGCTCAGCTGGGAGACAGCTGGCAAAGCGTCCGAGCTAACCCGGGAGCCCTGGGGCCCGGGGTGTGTGATTGGAGATGGATGGAGACATAGGGAGCAGGGGGGAGACATTTTTTTTTTTTATTGGACCCGCTTGTGTTGGTGAGAATGTGTGCAAGCTTTGGAGCCACACAGGGCTGGCTCTTCATCAGGCTACAGGCAAGTCAGGAGAGAGACTATGGCTGGGTAGGGGAGAGAGACCATAGAGGCAGGAGGATGCTATGGAATCGGATGGAACCGGTGGCTAGCGGTGTACTGTGAAGAGGAGGAAAGAGGGATAACTAGGGGGATCCCGAGTGGCTAGTTAGCCGGATGCTGTGGAAGGATCCAGAGGGAGAGAGATATTGTGGCTCGGGCATGAGGTCAGAAGGAAGGCTACAGAGAATGGATGAATGGATGCAAGGAGGGATACTGTGCTAGGCTGGGTGGGCAATGCAGATACGGATGAAATGGGCTACCCACAGGGAAGAGCTGCATTTCCGAGCGGTCGAGTGTCTGATCGGAACCCGAATACCAAGTCAGCCAGGCACCCGATTACCTGAAAATACCGAGTATTGCCATTACTGATGTGCCATTTTACCAATCGGTCAGTACCGCACTGTAAATCAGTACAGGAATCAGGACAGAACATTGATCAATCAGTACCAGGAGTCAGAAAATTGGTACCGGGAGTCAGAATATCGGTACGTACATACTAAATTGGTATATCGGGTAGCCCAGCTGGCATTAATTGGGTACCGGGTCTGGTTAAGAACCGCATTTTCAAAAGGTATTCCTGTTCTTTTTGTGGGTACTTGTTTCAGCTTTAATGGAAGTAGGGGTGGATATTTCCTGTGGCTAATGGACAGACAGACAGTGCCTGTTTGGACATCATCCTCCTCCGCAGCCAAGTCCCATCCCTGCCACACAGACATTACAGGCCCCAACAGTTCCGTTTTGCCCCCAGCCTTCCTGCTGTTGTGCTACTCTCCACCTGATGGCTGTGCTCCACCCCAGAGGTAGCCTGTACTGGGCCAAATGCTTTGAGAGCCTTTCGGATGACGGGCAGGTGACAGGTCTAGAGCTAAGGGGTAGGGCACTGCCCCTCCAGTAAGTCCCCCACCTCACAGAAATAAAGTGTGTTCCAGGTTGTTCCACGCCCCCGTTTCGTAGGGCGTAAGTCCTCCACAAATTGAAGTAAATGGTTAAAATGCAGTTGACTTTAACGGTGGAATATTGCACACTGAGGAGGGGCGCATTGGCATTCTATGTAGTTCTGCAATGCGCATGACGGGTGGGTGATTAGTAGATAATGGGTGTGGGGGCACTTGTCTAAAAACACCCTTCGTCTGAAGCAGTTCCTCCCTCCCTGCCCCCTTACCATACTGTCTTCCTGCCATCAAGCCTGTCATCATGGCATTGGCACAGGGGAAGACCTATGGGCCATGGGATGGTGATACTAAGGGTCGCGAGTCAGGCAACAATGGGGCAGTCGCCTTCCAAGTTTCCTCTCTTTAATAAGCTCTTGTGGAGTTGGACCTGTTGATTTAGTTTCCTAGGTTGGCACTGCAGGCTACCATTGTGTTTGCATCTCCCTGTTATGCCATGATGCCCCCCCTGTCCCAACAAATGTGCCAAGATATAGCAGCCTGGGCAGGTGGGAATAGGGGACTCGAATCAGAGCTCTTAATCCAGCATGTCTGATGCAAGATCCTGTCCTACAAATTGCTCTGTGGTACCCACGGTTGTGGATCATATTATGTTGCTGCATAACGGAGCGTCCAAATCTCAGCTCTAGATGGAATACGTGAGCCCTCCCGGTGTGGGGCAAACTGGATGTAGTGTAGGAACAGTGTAGGTCTCTTAACACAGCAGCCACCCCCTGCCCACCAGAAGTCACCTTGTGCCCCCTTCATCCTAGAGGCCTGCAGCCCTATCTGAACCTGATTGCTCCTGACATACCAGTGTGAGGTCCGGGTCAGGTGTAAACTTTCTCCCAACCCATTCAGGTTTGGGCTAGCTGGGTAGTAGACCCTCTGGGAGTGATGGAGGGTCACCCTGTTCCGCAAAAGGGAGAGTCATCTCAAAAGAGGTCAGGATGCTGGAACGATGTCATCCACATGATGTCACATCACCCATTGCATGGTGATGTCATGACATTCTGGAAGGGGTAGGGCTACATTTGGACTGGGCTTTTAAAAAGCCCAGGGTCCTATTTATTTATTTAAATGTCTATGCCGCCCTTCCCAGAGACTCAGGGAAACCATAAAAACATTAAAACTAGTAAAAAAACCCAACACCCTAAAAAAAAAACCAACCTCCCATAAAACTCACCCAATACCATCTACCCATTCCCCACACCCAACCCCTGCCCCCAAACCCCACCACCCCTATCCCTGCCCTCCAAATGCCTTTTCAAACAAAAAAGTCTTACACCACCTCCAAATGAAACTCAGGCTCAAGAGAACGTCTGAGGGAAGGGGGTTCCATAGCCCTGAGGCAGCAGCTGAGAATGCTCGCCTTTGAACTCTTCTTGTAGAACACAGCTAATGAATGGTACCCAGAGGGAGGCACTCTTGGCAGATTACAGGGGCTGCAATGGGATGGGGCATGGAAGAACAGGTGGTCTTTTAGGCATGTGGGGTCCAGACATTATGATCTTATTTTATTTATTTATTTATTTATACCCCGCCCCTCCTGTAAAAACAGCTCAGGGCGGCTAACAATTTTTAAAGAGTAAAAAATACAATAATATAAATATGAAAAATCATAATCATTCCCAAGAATCTTGTGGTTCTTGGGAATGTTTGAGGGTCAGCTCTGTGACCCGCTGCTCAGCTTAGCTTAGCAGTCTGCATTCTGTAGTCACAAGTTGCCAGAAAGCAGGCTGAGCAGCAAGATGCGCACAGACGGGCCTTGTCTGTTGTTTATGGAGAGAAAAATCTGTGTATTTACTATTTAGGGCCCAATTGTATCCCTGTGATTTTCCAACATACACAAAGACCAAATGCATCCCACCAATAGGGTGAGCCTCACCCTTGTCTGAGGGTTTGTCCACACCGGAGGTAAGGACCTCCTACCTTGCTTTAAACTCCTCTGTGTTCCCACAAGTGGGGAGGTACTTACCTCTCTGCAAAACAATAGAATTAAAGCAGAGGGGGGAGGAAAATCTTCAGAACAGGAGGATGAGAACTAACCCTAATGCTAGTCCACCCCCGTTTCCAGAAACCACCAGTTTTTTGTGCTTTCGAGTTTCCTTTCCCTAGGAATGCAGCATGTCTCCGTCTCACGGTTTGTTATTGGAGCTGCCCCTGCTGGCAGTTCCTTGCAAGTTCCAGAGCAAGGAGGTCCGGAGAAGGGGAAAGCTATTTAACCCCCGTTCCTGGAGGAAGTTACTACAGATTAATCATCTTTGATCATGTGAACAAGCACGGTGAAAGTCTTTGTTATTCTTTTATATTTCCTTTCTTTTTGCTTGCTTGCTGCCTTCTGTGTGATAGCATAACTGCTGGACACACAAATAAACTAAACTAAACTGGGTAAATTCCCTCTTTGTGACTCTCCCCCAGCTGTCCCTCCTTCCACAACTCCTCCTAAATACCTTCCCCCTCCAGGATTTCCCAGGCAGCCCAGCCCCCACCTGTAACAAAGTCCTCCCTCCCCACCCACATCTCTTAGTCCTTCTCAGTCGTGCCTGTGGTCTTGCTTCTCTACAACCTCCCTCTGGTTTGTCAATAAATCCCTGGCTGGGAGCCCAGACAGATACACCAGCCTGGGCCAGGGGTTCAGCCCCCCTGCCTGGCCCACACCTGCTCTTCCTGAAGCCCACGTTCACTACAGCCAGAATCCCTGCTGGCTCCAGGCTCCTTACCTTAAAAGGAAAGCAGCAGCTACCTAAATTCCCAGCAGCATCCCAGCACCAGTGGGGGAGCCCCATGGCATTGTGGGAAGGATGTGGCCTTTTAACCGTCCCTCCCGAGGGAAGAGGGCCAAGAAACGGCCCCCAGCTCCAGCGCCCAAACAACTAGCCAATCAGATGGAATAACCAGACACTTTCCCCATGCCCCTGGTCCCTCAGCCCACGCCTGGGCTAGGGGGCAGGTGTACCACCTGACTGCCCTGCCTTAGGCAGAGTGGGTTGTGTTTGACCCTGCTTGGGGTCAAAAGCAGAGGGGATTTTACTCCCAGGTACAGAGAGATGCTTCTCCCTTGGGAAGGGCACCTGGGTTCTTCTCTCCCCGGTTGGCACAGCTATAGAAGCGGGAAGCTTATATACCCAGTGGGCACCTACACGGCAACTGTGATCAGACTTCTGTGCCCCCTGCAACAGGCACCGATCCTGTTGCAGCCAGTGCCTTTCTACCCCTTCCGTGTTGCTGTCTCACTCCATCACAGACCCTGCCCCCTCCCCCCCCCCGCCTCACAAGGGTGATGGAGGGGGAATAGATGCTGTCAGTCCCACTCATGACTTTGCAATGACCCCTGCCTGCCTTGCCATTTCAATGGGTAGCTAGACATCGCTGCATCATGTTACACTCATCCCAGTGCCAGGGGGTGGGGGGAAGGGGCTCCCTTGGGACCCGGGGCAGAGACCCACTTCTCTAAGATTGGAGACAGCAAGTCAGATCAGACCATTGGGCCCGTCTTGCCCAATATCATCACCCCTGCCTGGTCTGGGTCAAACCAATCTAGCTGGCATCCCCACCTCACTCTGTCCAGTCAGACCAATGAAGCTATCCAGTCCATCATCCTCTCCTGCTCCAGTGGTGCCCATTGGCAAATTCCTAGAGAGAAGCTTTGGAATCCGTTTCACTTGTCAGTTTGGCCCCTGACCCCAGTCAAGGGATAGGGCAGTGCCCTGAAGCCTGCTGGTGCCAAAGGGTGCCAGCATGGGGGACTGGAGAGGAGCTGTGTGGGCACTGCTGTCACATATTTGGGTCTCCTGCTCAGCTTTGTGCCAATTCTGCCCCCTCCCGCTCTGCTGAAAGCTGCACCCTCCCTTCTGTGCCCTGCATATGGGCAATTAGAACCTAGTACCCATCTCCCTCTTCTCCCCACCCTGGTCCCACCCAGGGAGGGAGAGGGCAGGGAACCCAGCATGACTGCACGGGGCAGGCAGCACCCACCTGTCATGCCGGGGTTGCCCTGGGCACGGTGCCCACTGCCCATCCTTCTCCCGGCCTCTGCGGTGGCGGCGGCTCTGTCCCTGCCCTGTGCTGGCTTCTGCTCTCGCCTCTGCAATCGTATTTCTCAGTTCGTCCCGCCCTCCCTGCAGCATCCCGGCCGCGGCCCAATAGCAGCCACCGTGCTGTAGCCAGCTGCCAGCCCTGGAGCTCGGAGAGAGCAGGGGCAGCACTGCCGGCCCCTCTGCAGCTTGCCCAGCTCCACCCTGCTGACCTTGAGCTGGCCCCAGGAGCAGCCAAGGGGCACCAGGCACCCTGGCATGGGGGTGGGGGGCAGAGGCAGCTCTGTCAGAAAGGGAACGAGTGTGGTGACACCCAGGGGCACTAGAGGAAGGCAGGGGGCATCAGGGACTGTGGCACAGCAGAAGGATGGGCAATGACTGGCACATGAGGGGGCACTGGAAGGTGCCAGGCTTCCCTGACACTGGGGTGGGGTGAAGAAGGCAAAGCTTGCTAGGTAGGTGGGTGAGGCATTGGAGGGGGGGTCCAGAGTGGACAGCCCTGGCAGTGGCACTAGATGGATGGGAGGTTAGTGGGTAGCTCTGGCACTAAGGAGGCAAGGAAAGGGTATCAGAAATCCTGTTACCAGGGGGTCAGGAGGGGGCACCAGGTAGCTCTGGCACCATTAGACAGACAGCCTGGCATCAATGAGCTGATGAGGGAATTCCCAGCAGGGGTGTCAGACAGACCTGGCATCAGAGGGTGGGGGAAGGGCACCAGGTAGGCCTGGCATCAGGGGACGAGGAGGGTATCAGGTGGATCTACCTGCCCGGCACAGAGAAAGTTGCCAAGGAGGGCACCAGGTAGTAAGGGGTGGAAAGGGGGTCTTGTGCACCTGGCACTGGGGGTGGGAAGAGCATTGGATAGGCCTGGCACAGAGGAGAGTATTGGGGTTGGGGCACAAGGCAGCCCTGTCACCGAGAGGGAGTGGCTGGTTCCTGGCAGCAGGAGGGACAGAGTTGGCCTGTGCCAACAGATCAATAGCTTCAAGAACCGGAGCTGGCATGGAGCCAGCACTCCATCGCTGCTGCCAGGGGGAGGGTCCAGGATCATAGGGGGGCACCGAGTCTGCTAGATTCCCCCTAGCCACTTGGAACAAGCTTCTGTGGCCCCACACAAGTCCCATCTCTGCTGAGCTTCCTGCCAGCCCCAGTGTCGTGAGCCTGTCAGTCCCAAGTCTCCATGCCGAGGGTTGCTGCACTGTAACTGCACCCCTCCCTCAAGAAGGGGCCCTATGCAAATTTTAGGGAACATTGATTAAAAATACATGTTGCAGGGCCTGCATTGGCACCAGTGCAGGGCCTGCAACATGTATTTTTCATAAGTGTTCTGTAAAATTTGCATAGGTGGCAACCCTAGGCCACATGCAGATACGCCAGGACAGAGCCAGGTTCATGGTTCCTTCCAGTACCCCGTCATCTGCAAAGGAACAAGACATTCCCCAGCTGAAGAGAGGAACTTCCAGTATCCCCTTGGGTGCCAAGGCTGCCCAATGCACTCCCCTCGGTGCCTGGCATTCCTCCTGAGTGCCAAGGTCCCCAATGCCTCTTCTCTGTTCCCTGGATGTCACCCCCATTCCCCTAACCCTCTTTTTGAACTCCAGATGCCCAGCCCAAGGCCTCCTTCTCATCCCTTCTTCCTTCTGTGCCAGGGGTGCCTGGTGCCCTCAGTCCCCCCTGCAAGTGGGGACTAGAACTGGCGTGTCCCCCACGGCTTTAGCTAATGAGTTCCTCTGTTAACCAGGAGCCTACAGTGTGTGGGCTCCAGCCTGAGGGAGGGGGCCCTCACTCAGGATCCAGTTCTCCTGGAGAAGCAACATTGACAGTGTGTACTTCCCAGCCCTGCTGCCTCTCCCCACCCTGGCTCTGAAGCTTCCTCCTTCCCCCACCATAAACCTGGGTGTGTAGGCCCCCCCAACGTTTAATCTGGCTCTGTTGGTTCCCCAATAATGATCGCCCCATCTCCAGTCCCCTCTATATCTAATGTGCATCTAACCTTTGAGGAGAAATCCCCCCCATTAATACACCACCCAGCATAACTCCAACTCTGACTCCTGATTTCAGTGAGTCTTGCCCTAACCAAAGCTTTTGGAAAAGCCCCAGCTCCTGGAATCTCAAGAATCTCCGTTTCTATTTTGTAAAAAAGTTGGGTCTTGTGATTTACCAACCACTCACTCTGGAGGGAGTAGCTCTATGGGATTCAATGGGGAGCTGCTCTGGAGTAAGTGGTGGGTCGTGGCTTAGGTTTTAGGTTGCAAAGAAAGCATCTCAGGGTAACTCTAAAGGCTCAAAAACCCCAACAAAGGAAAAGAACTCACCATGGTAAATCTCATGATTTCTAAGATGATCTCGTGATTTGGTGAGGATTTTAATCTGGGTTTTAAAAATTATTATTATTTTCATTGAAGTTGGCAATGCTGCACTGGGATCAAGCCTGCACGAACCTGAGCCATTCCTCACCCCAGAGGCCAGCCACATCTCCCTTCCCCACAGCATCGCAGAATGCACATATTCATGCTTGTCAGTAACAGATTTGGAGCCATATAACCAAGCCATGCCGGGCTTGGGCTGTTACAAAGCCATGTTGCCGCTACATTGCTCAGACATAGGAACGGTCCTCCCCCCTCCCCCCCTTCCCCCTGGGAATGCAGGGCAAAGCTAACTGGAGCCAGAACCATTTGCCAGGGACCAAACCAGGTGAAACCCTACTCAAATGTAAGGTGTTAGCACTGCCCAATCCTTTCCTTTGCTCCACTTTTCCACATTTGGTCCCAGTCCCTGGCTCTACCCGCTTTCTCCTCTTGTCCCCGGGCTCATATAACCAAGGGTGCTGCTGGGCGTGTGTGTCTAGCTTTCAAGTGATCCATACATTTACCTCAAAAGATATCAGCTCTCTTGTCCCAAGGACTTTATCGGCAGTGTCCTCACCACAAACCAAGAGGGATAATGCTTTCCTGCCCCCAATTTCCCTTCCCATCCTAAATTGTATTGTTGCTGGGCAAAGGATTCAGGTATAAATTCAGGGATTCAGGTGGTGGTGCAGCCCCTGCTCAAAAAAACATCTCTGGACATCGATTCCCTTGCCAGTTATCGGCCTGTCTCTAACCTTCTAACCTCACTCCCCATGCCCTGGATTGGCTCCTGCGGTCAACTGGGAGCACCCTTCTCGAGGTCCCCTGGGTATCCCATAGGGCCACTATGGAGAGGGCGTTATCGGTGGTCATGTGGAACTCCCTCCCGGACATCAGTGCAAGACCTGGTTGTTCCGCCAGCCCTTTGGCAAGGGAGATGGGTGAGGGTAGGTTTTTATTTTTATGGGGGGTGGTAAGGGTGGGGTATTTTGTTCCTCCCTCCTCTCTTCCCGGAGGGGGGATGTTTCCCTCCTTTTTTCCTCTTCTCCCTGTTTTTAGATGTTTTATGTTTGTTTATGTTGTTTTGTGTATTTTTATATGTATATTTTAAATATTTGCATACACTGTAAGCCGTCCCGAGGGGCAGGATATAAATGTTTTACTAAATAATTAATTAAATAAATAAATAAATAAATAAATAAAAAAAACAAACCATGATTCCTCCCCAGAGGTGGCTGCATCCCAGCACTGGGCAATGGATTCCAAACAGCAACCCCCATCCGCACCACTAGAGGCAGCTGCATCTCCAACACCAGGAGAAGGATCCCATTCTAACCTCCACCCCCACCCAGCTGTCGTGGGGGCAGGGGATCCCAGGGCTGGAATGACAGGGAGCTGTGGATCGGGATTAAAGAGCCAAGTCCCCTGTCCATGTAGCATCTCCCCAAAGCTCTGCTATTCCCCCTTCCCTTCAGCAGCCCCAGCCCTGCCCATCTTGCCAAAAAAAATGCCCTTTTGCTGCATCGTCCCCATAAATCAGCCTCCTCCTCTCTGCAGAACCATTCGCAGGGGCATCCTCAGCTGCCAGGTGATGCCCACCTCCCCCCTAGTCCTTGCCCACCCTCCCCGTAATGTTTCCTGCCGAGGGAACCTACCGTGCCAGAGGGGCGCCTCCCCTGTTCTTGTGGCACAGCCTGCAGCGGCGGCGGGGCGTCCCCTCCCCTGAGGCAGGGTATGCAGGGATCCCAGCGGGGAAGGAGGGCTGGGTGCTGTCCTGGGCGAGCCCCGGTGCCAAGGCCACCCTGGCAGCAGCAGGTGAGTTCGGGGCTGGTGCCACCAAGGGCTGCTGCGGGCTAACTCACCATTGCAGAACTGGAGCAGGGAGGACGTATCGTAGAGACCCCCGCAGCTGGGCATCCTCTCGGCCATGCCCACACCCCAGCCCCCTCGCCCCCACCGGCTGCCCTGCCGCCGCCGCCGCCGCCACCGGCGGGCTCCCCACAGCCCCACCGTGCCGCCTCCCTGTCCCCTCCCTCCCTCCTCCCGCTCCCTCCCTCCCTCTCACACACCCTGCCTGGCTCCCTCTGCCTCCTCTCCACACGTCTCTCTCTTCCCCCCCTCCTGGTCCACGACTCGCCGCCTGCCTCCTGTTGCCATAGCAACCGGCTTCTCTTCCGCATCACTCCGGCCTGGAACCGAGATGCTGCGCGGAAAAGACCCTCATGTCCATCCTCTGAGACCCCCAGCCCAGCCCTAGGATTTTTGCCACCCTAGGCAGCCCGGCTCCTCTCACCTCTCCCACCCCGGAGCTTACCAGAGGTGCCGTTTTTGCCTTGCCCCCTTCAACTTGCTACCCTAGGCATTGCCTCTATGGTAGCTCTGCCCCCAAGCCCTACATGCTGAGCTCAGCCCCACAAGCCCTCCCATTGAACCCCCTCAGCTCTACCCACTGAACCAGCCTCTTAGCCCCTCCCACTGAGCCCCTAAGTCCTGCCCACTAAATCGCTCCCCCAGCTCTCCCCGCTGTGCCCCCTTAGCTCCCAAACTGAACCAGTCTTTTAGTCCCTCCCTCTGAGCCCCTAAGCACCTCCCATTAAATCACTTCCTCAGCTTTCCCCACTGTGCCCCCTTAGCTCCCCCATTGAACCAGTCTCTTAGCCCCTCCCACCGATCCCACTAAATCATCCCATCAGCTCTTCTCACTGAACCCTCTTAGCCCACCCCACTGAATCAGATTCTAAGTCCCTCCCACTGAGCCCCCTAAGCCCCTCCCGCTAGCTCAGCTTCTCAGCTCTCCGCACTGGGCCCCCTTAACTCCCCCACTGAACCAGTCTCTTAACCCCTCTCACTGAACCCCCTAAGCTCCTCCCGCTAAATCACTCCCTCAGCTCCCACCACTGAGCCTCTTTATTCACCCCACAGAGCCTCCTGAGCGCCAGCCACTAGCTTGACCCCCACCAGCCCCCTCCCTGGCTCCTGTAACTCCCCCACTCTGGATGACTTCCCTTCCTATCAGTGCCATCCACTAGCTAAATCAAAGCCATTCCCCACTCCTGCCCCCATTCAGGAGAGAGGCGGAAAGGAGGGTTAATGAGGGGAAATTACAGGTCAGGACCTAATGCAATTGGACACTATGTAGTCCAGCCCGTGATACCCCACCCAGGTGCTCGGGATTGATCCAACCTCACGCAGCCCCATGTAGTGAGGGTGGGAGAGACAGAGGCTATTCCCCCCCAAGGCAGGGAGCTGTGGGATGTGTTGACATGCAGGCGCAGAGGCCGCAGTGCTGGTGCCAGGCAGGGATGGGGCTGTCACAGAGCCTCCATTCACCAGCAGCCACGGGGAGGCGAGCAGGGATGGGCCCAGAGCAGATACAGTAGGGAGCAGGGGCGGGCATTGTGGGGGACCTGTTCACCCTCCCATCCACATTGTCTGTTGTCAGCAACTGCGGTATCAGCATACCCCACCTCAGTGTTCCCCACAGACACACACCCCCTTACCAGCAGTGGCAGAGCAAGGCTGTGGTGCCCCCCCACCCCCCACGCCCATGTCCCAATTATGGACTGAAGGGATCAGGGGTCTCCCCAAATGGTGGTCCTCCCAAGGGGGCTCCCAGCTAGCCTCTGCCTACCCATGCAAAGATTATTATTATTATTATTATTATTAACAAACATTTATATAGCGCCAGCAGTGTACCAGGCACTTTACAAAGTAATAAAATAGACACGGTCCCTGCCCCTAGGGCTTACAATCTGAGAGACAGGAGCTGGGGGAGAGACTTAGGAAGGGGAACAGAGGGAGAGACAAGGGGTCTAACATTCATGAAGATGCGAGCTCTCAAGTGCACGTACTTGGCTTGGTTACGATGAGAATGACAGCAGGCAGGTCCATGTTGCAAGGATAAGGGTAAACAGACCGTAGGTATAGGAATAGTGGCTCAGCAGGATAAAGAGTCAGACAGAGCAGAGCGAAAGAGGTGAGTTTTAAGGAGAGATTTGAAGGTATGAAGGGAGGAGGCAAGGCGGATGTGGACAGGGAGAGAGTTCCAGGCATGGGGGGCAGCAAGTGAGAAGGGACGAAGGCGCTTAGGGGAGCAGGGAAGGCGTGGAAGGGTGAGAGAAGGGACAGAGGAGGAGCGAAGTGCACGGGCTGGAGTATGGAGGGCAATAAGTGCAGAGAGGTAGGGGGGAGCAAGGTTGTGAAGAGCTTTATAGGTGAAGACTAGGAGCTTGTGCAGGATTCGTTCAGGAAGGGGAAGCCAGTGAAGCGAAGAGAGGAGGGGCTGCACATGGTCGAAGAGACGGGCGAGGTAGATGACCCTGGCAGCAGAGTTTTGGACAGAGATGAGGGGAGAAAGGTGAGAGCGGGGCAGGCCAGTGAGAAGGAGGTTACAGTAATCGAGGCGAGAGATGACCATACGGTCCGTCCTGACTCCCAGAGAGGCCCCCTCCCCCCCACCAGCAACCCCACCAGGAAGGAAGTTTTAAGAGTGGGTGGTGTTCAAGTGACTTGCAAACAGCCCTCCTAGAGTCCAGGCCCTGGGTTCAACTGAGCCCTGCTTGCTCTAGCTGCAACCCTGGTTCCCAGATCCCGTGCCCAACACGTCTCTGTGCCACCCCATTAGTACTGGGTGATCTGGCCTACTGACTGGAGAATGGTGTGGGAGGATATTATTATTTATGATTATTTATAGAGAGACAGCAATGTACCTGGTGCTTAGGTTGCCACCTTTAGTAGCAGTGCAGCTTGTCGTTTATGACTTTTGGGAGGCCCTGGCAGCTGCTGTGCTGTGCTAGCGCCACCTAGGGGCTAAACCGGGCCCTGCTGGTTCTTGGTGGTAGAGCATCCCTCCCGGGGAGCTGAGTTAGTGGGAGGGGCTAAGGGGCACTCAGTGGGCGGGGCAAGGGTGTTGCCAGGTCTCTGTCCCCTGCTGTGACTGCACTGCCAGTGCTGGGGGGGAGTGTTAAGGAAGCCCCTGTAGCTACAGTAGTCACTGGAGGACTATGTCACTCTTCTGATTGGCCAGCTCAAGCTGAACCCTCATTGGCTGACCTGAGAGAGAGAGAGAGAGAGAGATGGGCAAACAGGAAACAGGAAGTTGTCTGAGCAATATTAACATTTCCTCGTTTGTCTGCTCCTTGGGCCCTGTTGTGTGGCTGCTCTGCTCCTTGTTCTGTTCTGACTGCAGCCCTTGCTTCCTGCCGTGGCTCAAATTTGGACTATGGACTCTTACTCTAATCCCCAGCAGCTTCTGGTGCAGTGGCTCTGATTACCTGATGGCCTTGACCTTCGTGACCTGGACCCTAACAAGTGTTTACTTTCTGCTTTTGTAGTTCTAGCAAAGTGATACTCTCGGTTATCTTGAGGGGTGGCCTTTGGGGATGCAGGGGAGGGGGGGGCACCTATCAGGCTGCCAGACTTGGGGGTGGAGTGGGCTGTCGTGCCACAATGTTGCCAGCCACAGCCTATCACACAGGAGCTGTGGCCTTCTGTTTCCCCCTCCCCCCCATGGCAGTTCTGGGGCTGTACAGAGGCAAGGGTGCTCTGTCTTTCTGTAATGTCAGCGGTGGGCCTTGCAGGGGTGCTCTGCTTCCTCCTAGTGGTGGTGGTGGGACTTGCAGGAGCATGTTATCTCTGATAGCAGCAGTGGACCACAGAGGCTGGTGCTCACTGCCTCCCTCTAGTGGTGGTGGTGAGTCTTGCAGGGGCACGCTGTCTCCCTCTAGTGGCAGCGGTGGACCACACAGGCCGATGTGGGGAGGGATGTCTGTCCCAAGACAGACTGGAAGTCATTCTCATTGGCTGGCCCCTGTACTGAATGAGTTTGGGGGTCCTCGGTTCAGAAAGTGGTCTCCCTCTAGTGGCGGTGGTGGGCCTTGAAGGTGCACTCTGTCTCGCTCTAGTGGACCACACTGAAGCTGAGGTGCTCTGTCTCCCTCTAGTGGCGGTGGTGGGCCTTGCAGGGACTGGTGCACGCTGTCTCCCCCTGGTGGGCTATACAGGTGCTGCTATTCCCAAAGCTAACACTCCTCTTTTAGCATTGGATGGTAGATGCTCACATGCATCAGTCTTGTTTACTCTCTGGCTCCATGCGGTGTCACACAACTGACCTGAGTCAGCTTGAACTGCTATAGCAACCATTGTGGTGACTTGACAGCATCTTCACAAAAGCCAGGGTCCCTTCTGCAGGGCACCTGTTACTTTAAGAGCAGCCCGGTGGGCAGATGGGAGTCGGGGTTCTGTGTGGGGTCGATGGAACCATCCACAGAAATGGGCAGTGACATCCCCTTTGATCTCACCCCTTTGGCTCCAGGAATCGCTGCCCGGGGCTAGATAGACCGTGGTCACCATGGACTCCCTAAGGGACAGGAACAGCAAAGAGGATGACACCCCAAAGGCACCTCAGCCCTTGGAAACCTATCTCTGCCAAGGTAGGTGTGATCATGAGGGGATAGGGGGCAATTCCTTCTCCCTCAACTCCAGTTTTGGCCCCCTCCTTAACATTTTGGGTCATTGACCCTGGGGATTCAAAACGGCTACTTCTCTGCCCTCCTCTGTGGAGTGGGCTCCCTGATTGGTGGGATGGCACCATGAAATGGCATGGCATGTGCTGGCGAGGTGCAGGATAGGGGGGGGTGGAGCTGCCAAATTTAGCAGAAGCTCCTCTTTAAAAGAGGGCACTTATGAAAAAATACATGGTGCAGGGCTTCACTGGAATCAATGCAGCCCTGCAACATGTATTTTTTCATAAGCATCCTCTTTTAAAGGGGAGGTATGGCCACCCTGCTCCCCATATTTCCCGAGAGTTCCACTCAGTCTGCCCCCCCCACACAGGAAGCCGCCGTGCCGGGAAGGAACAGTGCGAAAGGATTGTCTCACCCGCTTCTAAAGTGCCGAGGGTGGCCAGATATGTAAATATGGACAGGACGCTTATGAGAAATACAGGTTGCAGGGCTGCGAAATCCAGCTCTGTCCATTGCCTTTGTAAACACGCGTAAAAAAAACCCTGATCAAAGCCTGATTTGCAAGAGCAGGTGTGAAAGTGCTGCTGGGTTTTTGTCTTCTCCTCTTACAGGCTTGAAGCAGCTGTACCAGGCCCAGCAGCTCTGCGATGCCACCCTGGTGGCTGAAGGGAGGAGATTCCCCTGCCACAGGTGGGTCCCTGCTCTTGCCTGGGGCATAGGAGCTGGTCAGAAGTCCCAGAGGGGCAGTAAACTGGGAAGAGGAAGCAGCTCAGTCTAACTGACAGAGGCCACTAACCCAAGGCCTGCAGAGTAATCTCTGACAGGGGTATGCTGCACCTTTCAGTGCAAAGGGTCCTGCCGGGATTGCTTCCCCCAGAATGGAAATTTGGCCACGGGAGGCATGGGCTGTGTATGGGGGTGGGGTAGACTTTTGCCAGTGGTAATGGGAGGCAAATGTGTCTGTGCTGACAAATATTAATTATATTCATTCATTTATATTGCTACCCCACCCTTCCCCTGAGGTTCAGGGCGCTGCTTACATAATAAAAACACACATCATACAAATACAATAAAACTCCATTTAAAAGCCTCATTAGAAAACCCATCCTCACCCCTTAATCCTCCCACCTCACCTCACCTAACCCCACCTGCCAAATGCTTTGCTAAAGAGAAACGTTTTACTCTGCCTCTGCAATACGCTCTAGCTTGGGCTCTGATGGATCTCCGGGGGAAGGGAGTTCTAGAACACTGGGGCGGCAACCGAGAATGCCTCCCTGTGGGTCCTTGTTGTACGAACAAGATTAGCAGGTGATACCCACAGGAGAGCGCTCCCAGCTGACCACAGGGGTCACAACGGAGCATGGAAGGACAGGTGATCACCCAGATTTTGGGGGGGCCAAGGCCATTTAGGGCTTTAAAGGTCAAAACCAGCCCCTTGGATTGTGCCCGGAAAGTTCTAGGGAGCCAGCGCCGATGACAGAACACCGGTGTAATGTGCTCACGGCAACCCACAGCCGAAAGGAGCCGGCCGCCGCATTCTGCACCAGCGGCAGCTTCCGAACCGTTGCCAAGGGCAGCTACATGTAGAGCGCGTTGCAGGAGTCTACCCTTGAGGTGATGAAAGGATGGACGATGGGGGCCAGATTGGAGTCAGAAAGAAAAAGGAAGGGACGCAGCCTCCTCACCGGATGGAGTTGGTGAAAAGCGCTCTTGGCCACCGCCACAACCTGGTGATCCAGGTGCAGCAAGGGGTCTAGAAGCAGCATTCCAAGGCTGTGAACCTGGATAACCAGGGGGCGCTGGACCCCCTTAATAACAGGGGTCCCAATTCCCCTCCAAGACACAAGGTCGGCCCAATCATCGTCACTTCAGTCTTATCTGGATTCAGCTTAGTCGGCTCACCCTCATCCAGTCCCGGGCACCCGTTAAGCACCGTGACTGCAGGGCCTGGATCAGATGAAAAGAGAGGTAGAGCTGGGTCTCGTCAGCATATTGATGGCACTTCACCCCGAACCTCCGGAGGATCTCGCCCAGCTGCCTACGATACACATTGAACTAAAGGGGAGACAAGGTGGAACCCTGCGGGACGCCACAGGGGAGGTCCCGGGGGAGACGACGAGCAGTCTTCCATCACCACTTGCTGGGACCTCCTTGACAGGAGCAAATGGGGCTGCCCAATCGTCAGTCAAGGCCACAAGTGCAGTCTCCGTGCCATAACCTGGATGAAAAACTGACTGAAATGGATCCAGGAATCTGACAGCATCGAGATGAGCCTGAAGCTGCCGGGCAACCCCCCGTTCAATAACCTTCCCTAAAAAGGCTAGAGACAGGCCGATAGCTGGTCGGGGAGTCCGCGTCCAAAGATGGTTTCTTAAGCAGGGCCCAGACAGCCACAATTTTGAGGGTGTCTGATATCCTACCCTCCTGAAGGGAGGCGTTGACAACCCCAGCCGGCAAGGGACCCGACGTCTCCCGGCTGACTTTCACCAGCCAGGATGGGCAAGGATCAAATTCACAACTAGTTGCCCACATTGCTCCAAACGCATCCCTCTGCGTTGGTGGGTGACACTGATTGAGACCAATCCAAACAACCAGGACACGGCTGAGCTTCCGCAACCCCAACCTGTGACTCTGCAGGAGACATGGCAGCACCCAAGTTGTGGTGAATACGAGTGATTTTTATCTGCAAAGACATTCATAAAAACGTTCACAGCGGGCATTAGACGACTCCGGTTCATGGGAGAGACAGGCCAGATTGATTAGGCCAGTCACCACCCGGAACAGCTCCATAGGACGGGACTTTGCAGACGCTATCACGTCAGAGAAGGAAGCTTTCTTCGCTGCCATCGCAGCCACGGCATCGTCCTTCAGAAATGATTTATGCTGCAATCAGTCGGCATCAGTGTGAGTCAAGTGGCACCTCCTGCTTTAACCGCCGTATATTGGGAGACCTGTGCTGTCGCAGCGATGGGAGCGGGTGCCTGGGTGCAACCGTGTCACTGGGCCATGGTCAGGATGTCATTCCGCAAAGTGACCAGGTCCTCGACAGAGCAGCCATCAAGGCCAGTGGGTAAATCCCCCAGAGAGTTCTGGAAACCAATTGGATCCATTAGTCTCCAGGGGTGTGGACCAAGCTAGCTGGCCCCCCACCCCGATGAGGGCTTTGGAGGACAGGAATCTGGGCCTTCAGAATATAATGGGCCAACCCATTACAACGGTGTTGTAACAACGCCTCCAATAATCGGAACCTCTGTTTCCAGGCCAGCACAAAACATCAAATCCAGTGTGTGACCCGCCTCATGTGTCGGACCAGATATTACTTGGGATAGATCCATGGTTGTCATGGAGACCATGAAGTTCTGCTCTGGCCCCTAAAAGGTTAGTCTCAGCGTGTATGTTAAAGTCACCCAAGACTATAATAGAAAAGGTTGACACCTTTCCCAGGGAAGAAAACCTAACCGTTCTAAGGATACGTGGCATAGGGCAGTGGTGGGGAACCTTATGCCCCTGGGGCCAAATGCAGCCCATGGCTAGTGTTCATTTGGGTCCTTTCCAGTTCCTGGATCCTGCCCCTTCCTTCCAACACGGAAGCAATGAGCTCAGGGTGAGGGAGCAGAGATGGAGGCATGCATGCACTCACAGAGGAAGGATCAATCCATGGCACAGATCCGTGATCTGGACTTTTTCCTTCCTTTTCCCACCCTGACCACACCCCTATTCCCAACTTCTGTACGATACTTGGAGCTTGTACTCATTTGCAAAGTTACCCCTGAGAGGGTAAAGGATTCTTACCCCTGGACATCACCCTACCGTATATCAGCACCGTAGACTTATCCCAGAGGCAGTACATCCAGAAGCACAGCTTCCTCATGTGTCCTGTTGGGCCACAGGCTTCAGTACTGGCACGTGCAGGTCTCCCATTCAATGTCTCTCCATATTCAACACCGCCCTGGTATTCATATTTCGACTATGAAACCCGAACAGGTCTTTTTTGCATCATCATCATCAATCATCATCATCATTTGTTTTATTGTTTAAAACCATAAGTTATAACAATTTAGAATATAAAACATATAATAGGTTACATAAATCCTTCACACTGCTTGGACCGAGTAGCAGAGTTTATAACACTTAGTTATCTGAATAAATGTAGTCCCATTTCAGAAATCTTACAAATGGGTTACAAATCGTACAGTAAGTCTTTTTTGCAATGAGCAGACTAGGGCTGTGCATGGGTTCAAGTGGTTGTCTGTATTTGTATTTGTGGTTTTAAGTATTCACATTTATCTGTATTTGTATCTTTACCCATGTTCACTGCATTTTTCCATTGTTACCAATGTGGAAAATGCAGTCAACATGGGTAGCTGTGTATGGGTTATTTTGACCCAGAAGCGCAGTGAGGCTTTGCCAGGGTGACAGACCTATACGGATAGGAAAATGCAGTCAAACATTGCTGCTAAGTCTGCTACCAATTTTAAAAGGGAAGCACTGGTTTGGAGAATATGGCTAGCTTGAGTAGGGTGGAACGGAGCATGGGTCTGGCTCAGGGTGATCACTGGGTTGAGGGAGAGCATGGCATGTAGCTGGCTTGGGAGAGGGGAGAATGGAACATGTGGTGGGCTCAAATGGAGACTTGCTGGCTTGGAGATGGGCCGAATGGGGCATGGGTCTGGCTTGAGAGAGTGGTCACTGGGTTGTGGGGGAATGAGGCATAGGACTAGGCTCGGGAGGTTGCTGTTTTGCGAAGTGGGTGTGGGACATGGGGCTGGCCTAGAGAGAGGGGAGTCTCAGGCTTGGGGAGGGGGAATGAGGCATGGTTGTGGCTTGAGAGGGGCAGTGGTTTCTGGCTCAGAAGGGAGAAAGTGGGATCCCTAGGAGGGCATGGGGCTGGCTGGGGGGGTCACTGGTTTGCAGCAGGGTTTGTTGGCTGGGGGAGGGGAGGAATGGAGCTGCCAAGGACTCACCATTTCTGCCTTGTTCTGCTGGGCTGGGCCTGGCTGCAGGGCTGGAGGCTGCAGTTCTGAGACAGCGGCAGCCCTTTCAAGCGAGGAGGGCTCACTACAGTCTCCCCAAGCAGGTGGCTGAGCTGAGAGTGCGAGAGCAGCCCGGCTCCAAGCTGATAATATCTGCTGAAGTTCTGGGGGTTCCCGTTTGAGATCTTGGAGAGTACATTTCCCAGGAAATGATGCATTAACTTGAAACCTGACTGCACAGCCCTAGTATTATTTATATTTCAGATATGGAACCTGAAAAGTTTTTTTGCTTTTTTTTGCATTTACTTGTACTTTGTCAAAATGCCAACGCACGGTCCTAGATGCTCCCATTCCTGCTTAGTGATAAGATCCCAGAGCTGCCCAATTCCTTACTTTCTCTCCCTACAGAGTACTCATGGCCTCGGTCAGTCCTTACTTCCTGCGTATGTTCAGCAGCTCCTTCCGGGAGGCCCAGGACGGGGAGGTTCTGCTGCAGGACCTGGCCTCCTCCACCCTCCAGAGCGTATTGAACTATCTCTACACGGGGGAACTGACCCTGACGGCAGAGAACGCCCAGGACCTGTTCACAGCCACCTGCAGACTCCAGATCCTCCCAGCGCTGGAGGCTGTCAGTAGGTAACACAAAAGGGCTGACTCCTCTTAATCTTATTCTTGGGGTGGGGTGCTCCTTGGGGGCTCTTTGGTCCTTAAGACACAGGTTCAAACCTCGTCCTTCTACCCAGATTCCATAAACGGACTCCGATTCCAACAGCAAAACCTTGCCAAGATCCAGCAAGAGCTAAAGGAAGCTTTTAGCTCTTGATTGGTGACTGAAATCCAGCTCCAGGCTTGGGCTGAGGGTGTGTGGAAAGGGAAGGGGTGGGATGTGGGGGCTTCAGTTCCCCCGAGCTATTTAATGCCTACACCTCCATATTCAACCCTGGCCTAATTGCTCCCTAGGTGCTAGCCTTGGTAGATGAAAGAGCTGATTGAGCCTTTAGGTGGCTCCCAGCAGGGACAGGGCGTAAACGAAGCATCAGGGCTGGCCTTGTAAATTGGGGAGCTCTGGCGTGGGGGGCGGGGTGTGTGTGTCCGGGGCAGTGGCGGGAATGAGGGTGGAGAGATTGCCCCTCTCAGGTAATCCCTGCCCTCCAATGAGAGCCGTGGCAGCCTCTAGAGACCCATAGCCACCGTCACTGCTCGGGGAAGCACTCGGGGGGGACGCCGGGTGTTTCCAGAGCAGCAGTGAAACAGGCAGTTCCTGCCAGACCCTAACCGAGTGTGGGGCCTGGGGCAGCTGCCCCATCCTAAGGCCAGCCTCCGAGAGCACGCCCGGTCCCCTTGTCACTCGCTGCTGCTGCTGCTGGCTCAGCAGAGGCCCAGACCAGAGGTAGTGGATCAGCGGGAGTCTCTGCTTCCCCTTTCCAATCTAAAAGGAAACCGCTGAAGGATCCAGTTGCCACCACCCACCCCAAGCTCCTGGAGCAGAGAAGAACCAGGGAGAACAATAGGGTGCGGAGGGACTTTATATACCTGCGACTGGAGTAGGGCCTCCTAAATCCATCTGTCCTAAGACTCAGTCAGGAGAGCCCTGGGCTGACCCACTCTTGGGGCTGGAAGGCTGGGATCTGTCGGCACTGGAGACACAGGGCTCAGTTCAGGGTAGTGGTGCCCCTCTCTGCTGGACACTGAGGCTGCCACATCACTCTCAGGGTGGGGGCTCCCCAGTGATCCTGACTCCTCTTTTCCTCCCGCCAGGTTCCTTGTGCAGAGCGTCTCCCCGGAGAGCTGCCTGGGGCTCTACGCACTGGCTCGCGCCCACAACCACCCGGCTCTGCTCTGTGCAGCCTCACGCTGCGTCAGCCAGAACTTCGGGCCTCTCTCCGAGTACAAAGATTTCCTGTGCCTGGACCCTGATGCTCTGATCGGCTTCCTCTCCTCGGACAACCTGGCAGTGGCTTCTGAAATGGTTGTGTACCGGGCCGTGAAGCGCTGGGTGAACTCTGCACCCTCCGAGCGCCTCCCCCTGCTCCGGGAGCTGCTGGGCCACGTGCGCCTCCCCCTCCTGACCAGCCAGGAGCTCGCCGAGGTGCAGGCCGACATGGCGGAGCGCTACGGGCACGTGCGGCTGCAGTGGGAGGAGCTGGATGGAAAAGGGAGGATGCAGGCCAGCGGGGGGCTCCGGCAGGGCATGTACCAGGAGGTGATTGTGTGCGTGAAAGTGCCCCGCATGAGGAATCTCGTCACGGAGGGCGAGGACACGGATAGCCAGCTGGAGCGTTTCGATCCTTGCACAGAAGAGTGGGACAAACTGCCCCCCTTGAAGCAGTTAGTGCTCCCCGGCTGCGCCGCCATGGGGCACAAATTCTATGTCTCCGGCGGCCGGCAGCAAGATGGCTCCTATTCGCACGCTTTGCACGAATACGACTCTCTCACCAGCCGGTGGGCCCAGCTTCCCTCCATGGTGGTTCCCCGCGCTGTACACACCTTCCTGGCCTGCCAACAGAACCTCTATGCCCTGAGCGGCTGGAATGACTTGGGACCCCTGGACTCTGCTGAGCGCTTTGACTCGGTGCAGGAGACCTGGGCGCCTGTCTCCAGCCTCCCCCTCATCCTAAGGTTCTCCGCTTCCGCGGCGCTTAGAAAAAGGCTCTACCTGGTTGGCGGGGTGGCCGACTCGCAGGATCTGGCGTACCAAGGCCTCCTGATCTATGACACTGACTCGGACACCTGGGCCCAGGTGCCTCTAGAATTCGGGCTCCACGGAGCGGCTGCCGTTCCCACAGAGCATGGGATCTGCATCATCGGGGGCTTCTTTGAGGAGACGGGCAGGCACTTGGTGCCCAGCGGGACGTCCATCCGGGTGCTCCCCTGCACCCCAAAGTGTTTCTACCTCCAGGAGGACGGCACGGTGAACCGAGAGGTCATGATCCCGCCGCTGCCAGTGCCACTCACTTTTGCCAGCGCTGTTCAGTGGCAGAGAAGAATCTACGTCCTGGGGGGCTTGAACGGTTCTGAATTGTATAACCGGATTTACCATTGGGAGCCCGGCGACGCCAGTTGGGCACAATGCCCGAACGATATCCCTGCTGCAGGAGGGGTCATCCAGAGGGTCCTCAAGGGCGTGACATTGAAGACAGCAAGAAGGGACCTCGGGGCCCTCCTGCAAGAGGCAAATGCAGCCCTCACAGCTGTTGGGGTGGGGGAAAGCTAAGAGGTTAGGGCTCTGTTCAATGGCTACTTAGTGCCAGCACTGGCCAGTGCTTCATTGGAATGAAGAGGGTACGTGACCGCAGGAAGGGTCAGCACCAACTCTAAAGGGCCGGAGGATCACGCTTGCCCAACACTTTCCATCGCCATCCCTGGTGCAACTGTACATCCAGTCTGCCTGGAATCCTAGGTGCCCCCAGCCTACTCCCCATGGCATCCGTGGGGACTGGAACATGCCAACTGAAGGGGCCTAGCTTGCTTTAAAAGGGCTGTGTCTCCTGGAGGGATTTCTGGGCAGTCTTCAATTAAAGTGGTGCCCAGCTCTTGTTCCTCGGTCTCCGGATCTACCCCCCCCCCCAGCTGAGCCCCTCCCTGGTAGCAAACGCAGCCTGCCGTGCCCAGCTGGGATTTAGGAACCTCCTGAGCTCCGCCCTCATCTCCTGATTGGCCTCTAGAAAGGAGAGAGGCGGGAAGCGGCTGCAGTTTGTTGGTCAAGCTGCCTGCTCGATGGTAGCCTTGAAACCTGCCCTGCTCTCCTGAACCTCGCCTCACCTGGAATCATGCCAGCTGGGCCTGACCCAGCTTAATAAAGGCAGAGCCTGGCATAGGGGGGCTGGGGGCAGAGCCAGCATCCCCAGGGTTGTGGGGGCAGGGCCTCCAGGCCTGAGCCAAGAAGGTGGGGGCAGTGCCCTGTAACGCACCTGCTCTGGAGGCCAGGAGTTGCCCTCAGGAGCAAGAGTGGCACCCACCTGTTCCCGTACAGCAAACACCAGCCCTGGTAGCCTCTGGAGTGGCAGCAGAATTCTGCCACTAATCCTGAGGCTCCCAAGTGGGTGATTCCTGGGGGGATCCTCCCCTGCCAACTCCACCGCTGCTCCTGAAGCAACTGGGGCTAGCTTCCTGCAGGACCCCCTCCCCATCCCCACCAGCTGCCCCCACCCTAAGGCCTGTCCTGTCTCTCTGCTCTGATCCTGTGGGGTCCCTGCCCTCTGCACTCCTCCAGCCCTGTCCCTGTGGCTTGATACCTGGATGCCATGTTTTGCATTGCACTTCGGTACAGTTGCTTATTTGGACTGATTGCAAGCTCCCATCCAGACCCTCCTTCCTGGATTGCCCTTTCTGCTTTGGTTGCCTGGTTAGCATGGTTGGTTCTAATCCTGCGCCATCTTTTTCAGGGTGTCAGTCCTGATCTAGCCACTAGCAAAACCACCCATGTTCTGGTCCTTACACGCTCCACCTCACATTCCGCCTGTTCCTTTCTCCCCAAGAATTACTGGGGAAATTCATCCCTGGTGGAACTGCTCTGACGATGCTGGGGTCACCCCATGGAGAAGGCTGGCCCCATAGACCACTAAGGCTACCTTAGAGAGTGGCAGCCAGGGGGTCAGGGATGTGAGTTGGTCTGTAGCTGAGGTATATTTATTGGGTATCAAAGTGTGGCCAGAGCCAGAGAGATTGTGGTCAGGGGACCGTGCTGGCTTGGAGCTGGAGGAGCTCAGAGAGCTGGCTTTGAGTTGAGAGAGTGCATTGGAACTCTTCTCTGTCTTTCCTTCCAGGGGCAGGACTTAAACCCCTAGTAGGCAGTTCCCAATTCCGGGATCTTGGCAGAAGCACTATGAAACAGACCACAAGCCCCTTAAATAGTCAGATGTTTATTACTATATCATATCGAAAGAACTGGGAATAAAGCACCAATACACTTGCCTTACACAATAGCCTTCACCTATTCTAACAGCAAGCGCACACACACAAATACAATAGAATGGGGCCTGCCTCACGGACTGTGATGCCCAAAAGGGGATAATATGAACGACGGAAATGGGGTTATGGGTGCTACACCATAAATAAAGCCCACTGGCAATGCAATCCAGAGAACTGTGGGTTTGTGTTGGGTCCGGGGATGCAAGACGTAAGGGTCAAGGCAAACCACCCTGTTACAGCAGCACACCCGTGTCCTGGCTTTCAGTAGCAGCAATGTGAGCATTTGCTGGGGGGGCGACGGACTGTTGTAGGGGCTCTGCTCCTGCTCGCCTTCTACAGCTGGAGGATCCCAAAATGGCAGCCCCTGCTTCGAGCCATAGCAGAGGCATCGGAATGGGGATCCCACATCCCTGTCTCCCAGTGGCAGAGGGATGCAGTTGACTTGCCACTCCTCTAGCTAGGCTCTGGAGCAGTAGGCATTTTGATTAATGCCTCAGCAGCTGAGGGGGTTGTAGGGGAATTGGGGGGGGGGGGGAGCAGCAGCAGAGCTTTTGGGGTCTGTGAAAGGCAGAGCAAAGGGAGCAGAGAAATCCAATGCAGCCTTAGCTACTAAGCAGGCCTGTGTCAGCCTGGGAGCAGGTTGTTATATCAAGGATGGAGAAACCTCTCACTCCCACCCGCTACCTTGAAACCGAATTCTGCCGGCTACAGAGGAGTTGGAGGCAGGAGTGCGCTCAGGCTGGGGGAAGGGATAGGAGGGTCCAGATAGGGTTGCCACCCATGCAAATGTTTAAGGAACACTTACGGAAAATACATGTTGCAGGACTGCATTGGCACCAACATGGATTTTTCATAAGAGTTCCTTAAAACATGGCGTAGGTGACAACCCTCGGTCCAGATCACGGATCCATCTCCTCTCCTTGAGTGCATCCATGCCCTCCTCTCCGCTCCCTTCCCCTGAGCTCGCTCACTCTGTGCTTTTACGGTAGGGGCTGGATCAACGGGTCAGATCCAGGAACTAGAGAAGTACCAAATAAAAACCAGCCACGGGATTTGGGCCACGGGCCGGAGGTTCCCCGTCCCTGTTTTAGACTGACTGCTTTTACAGAGACAAACCGAGGACACAAGCTCTTCCCAGGCTATAAGTGAGCCAAGCACATGCCCCTGTGACTTCTCAACTTCATGAATATATCTTTGTCTCTCTCTCTCTGTGTCCCCCTGTCCCTTGCCTCCCCTCCCTGTCTTTCTTAATCCCCTTGGGGTAAGAAGCTGTTTCTATCTACTGATTGTATAGCACCAGGTACATTGAGGGTGTTATATAAATAATAATAATAGATAACAACCAATGTGTTCTTCATCTCTTCAAGCTTCCTTTGGACACAAGTGTGAGGTTTGGCTTAGCAGGATGCTATTATACCCACCCACCCCCAATGCTATTAAACTTGCCCCTCAAAGATTTTATCCCTCCAAGCGGGGATCGTATAAAAGCTGCAGGTTTGAACTGGAGGCTGCTGTGACACCGGGAATCAGGACTATGGTGTTTTTTCCTGTCTGAAATCTCCCCCAAAGAAGCCTTCCAACCAATAAACATCAAGCATTCAAATACAGAAGGAGGGGAAGAAGGGTGATTGGGTTAGCTGATGATGTCACGGTCAACACAGTTTACAGTGGCCTGATAGGGAATAGAGAGGCCTCCAGAAGAAGCCTTACCAAACAGACTTCAAAGATACAAACTGGGTAGGAGTGAAAGAAAGGTGAGGGTGGCTGGGGCTAGTGTGTAAGGGAATGGGGGAGCGTCCCAAAGGAGCTTCCAACCAATGGATTCCAAGCATGCAAATGGGGTGATAATAGGAAACATGAGAACGGGGTATGGCTTTGCCCAACTTGAAGTGTGTGGTGGGGATGGAGGTCTCTGGGTCTCTCTTACATGGCTAGAAAGAGCGGGGACGCCCAGAGTAGAGACATTAGGGGGTGGGGCAGCAGCACAAGCTGCTGTAACAGAGGTGAGAGATACCTAGGGGGGATTCAGACGTTCTGATTTGTGCGATTTTTAAAAAAAACACGAATGTTTCATGCCTGTCTGAACACTTAAATTCGATTAAATGGAGTCAATATCGCACTAAAGCAATGCGTGTTGAAAAGCTACTCAAACCTACCTTTTTGCTGTCCGTTTTCAATAAATCCGCACTTAACAGCAGTGTGAAAGCAACATCGTACTGGTTTTAACTAGTGTGTAATCTTTTCTGATGTGAATGCAACCGTGCTTCCAAGTGCGCTGTTTTACTCCTGCCCCTACCGGAAGCAGTGAGACCAGCTGGAGCCCTGTAGTTGCCTCGCTGGGTGCAGGCTGCAGCCAGCTTCTCCCCAAAAAAGTTCTTCCCCTCCATGTTTCCCCTCCATGCTTCTCCCCAAAAAAGTTCTTCCCTCCAAGGGACTTTCAATCATCTGCCTCTGCCTCTACCGTAGTGCTGCAGCAGTAGCAGCAGCGGGATACCGGAAAGAAACCAGGGAGAGAATGCGAGGGGCTTCTTTCCAGCAGCCTCAGGCTCTCGCTCTTTACTCCCTGATTCTACAAAGTAGCAACCTTTGCTACAAAGGTTGTAGCAAAGGTTGTTGCAAAGGTTGCAAAGTTGCAGCAAAGGTTGTAGCAAAGTTGTACTTTGCTACAAAGTAGCAACCTTCTGGCTCCCCACAGGCCACTTCCTGTAACTGAATCGTACTGAGCAGCCGGGTAAGCACGCACTACAAGAAGGTCTGAATGCATTATTTCGCTGTACTTAAAATCGGTATGGCATGCATGTGAATACAACAGGACTTGTTAACAGCGAACTATTGAGAACCAGTTTTTAAAAATCCAGATAATTGCTGCACGTGTGAATTCGCCCCTAGTCTGGCAAGTTATACAGACTGTGGCCTGGGAATGGCTGGATAATCTTGGGGGGGGGCTGGCCCTGTGCTTGGTGGTGGTGTCGCGTGACGTGCATACCCGGCGCTTGACAGTCCCAGTCCTGCAAAGAGCTGCAACTGGAACAGATCATGCTTTTGACACCCCAGCTACAGGATTACCCAGGGGAATAGCTCCACACCTTTGCTGGAGCCCTCAGTGCCTCTCTGAGCTGGGGGAGGGAAATAGAAACTGGAAGAGAATCGGGATCCCTTAAATCAGAACGGCCCACATACTAGCAAGGGTGGGGGAGAGCAACATGTGTGAATAGTTGGGATCTAAGATGTGTGGCTGCACCCGCTGCTCTGCTAGCAGCAACCCTGGGTCCTTCCCCAAGCACTCCCAGTCAACGAGCAGCGCTCTCGGCTGGGAAGGGACCAGGGATGCTGTTGGCAGACTAGAACAGCCCCTCCGCCTGCAGCGCTTTGGGGTGGGCAGGGCTGGTCTGCTCCCCACACATCAGCTGTTCACAGGGAGCAAGGCAGCCACACCCCCCAAGCAGGCAGTTCCACAAGTTATAGAGGCTAGGGGGATTCATTCACACAAACACTCTTAGGGTGGACGGCAGCTCAAACCCACATCCTGTGTGTTTGTGTGAAGCCATTACCACTTCCTGTGCTCTTTGATGGCCCCTCGTTCTCTGGTGCGAGGGGCGGATCACTGAAATAAGGGGAAATCAGCAGCTGTGTGTATGTACTGCTACGGGGCAAGGCAGACACAGATTGAGGAACCAGTGGGGACTTTGCGAAGCATGTTGTGTGAATGAGTCTATACATGGCGCAAAACCTGGGCTGGCTGCTCCAGTTTTTTTTTCTTTTCTTCTGCAGTAGCAGCCTCAAGATGGACACTGTGAGAGACAGCAACATGAAGATACACGTGGCCAGTGTAACGGGTGGGAAGCCCCACGTTCCAGCAAAGATGTAACCACTTAAGACACTTCCCGGCCAGTAGCAAAGGCAAGGCTGGAGTTTATTCACTCACCTTTGCTGGCCCAGGAATCTCTCTGTCTCCAGTGCAGCCTCTTGGGAGCCAGTGGAAGCACTGGGACTATTTCCTGCTCCATCTGAAGCTCCAGCCATTGGTACCGCAAGGTGCCAGGGGGGCCTAGATCTAGGGGCAGGCAGATGCCAAGCTTTGGCAAGGGAGTATATTATTATCTTCCACCCCTACAGCAGTCGGGGTCACAGCCTTCTCCTGCAGGAGGGCCTGGATGGGCTCTTTAGGCCTCTGCAGCATAGTAGAACTAAAGAGCCTCCCCTCCTCCCCCTCGACGGTGGGGACGTTGCCTGGGCACTGGGCCCAGATGGGGTCCCCAGACTCCCAGTGGTAGACAGCATTGCACAAGCTGTGATGGCTTCTGCCCCCCAGCAGGTAAAGTCTGCAGCCCCACTGCACGGCTGAAGCAAAGGCCAAGGCTACCGGCAGCTCCGGGATCCTGGCTTCTCTGCTTACGCTGCCGTCCTCATGAAGGAGAAAGCTGTCCGAACGGAGCTCTGGGGCCGTCCTGCTCTGAGGATGCCCACCCCTGCTCTCTGAGTATCCCCCAATCACATAGATCCCAGTAGCTACAGGGACAGCGGCTCCTCCATGGCAGGCAAAACTCATCGGCACTTCAGTCCACGTCCCCATGTTGGTGTCGTAGATGACGAGGCCCCTGTAGATCTTGGCAGTCGTCCCTCCAATGAGATACAGCTTTTACCTTAGCACTGCGGCAGCCGGATACATCAGAGGAAGGGGCAGGCTGGAGATGGGAGTCCAGGCCTCCTGGGCTAAGTCAAAGCGCTCTGCGCTAGCGAGGGGGCCCGTATCCCCACAGCCAGCTAGGGCGTAGAGCTTCTGGTTGCAAGCGAGAGAGGCATGGACAGCCCGAGGCAGCAACATGGAGGGGAGCTGTGTCCACTGGTCCGTTAGCGAATCATACTGGTGCAGACTGGCTGCAAAGCTGCAGTCACAGTGCTGACCTCCAGACAGGTAGAGCTTGTGCCCGATGGAGGTGATGCCAGGGTAGCTCAGGTAAGTCAGAGGGGGTAGTTTTTCCCATTCTTCCGTGCAGGGGTCAAAGCAGAGCATGTATGACTCCTTGTCAGCCTCTTGGATTCTGTCTTCATACAGCTCCACACACGCGATACCGTCATCGTACATTCCCTGCCGGAGCCCCCTGCTAGCTCGCAGCTTCCCCGCACCGTCCAGCTCCTCCCACTGCAGCCGCACGTGCCCGTAGCGCTCCGCTATGTCGGCCTGCACCCCGGCGAGCTCCTGGCGGGTCAGGAGGGGGAGGCGCACGTGACCCAGCAGCTCCCGGAGCAGGGGGAGGCGCTCGGCCGGTGCGGAGTCCACCCAGCGCTTCACGGCCTGGTACACGGTCAGTTCGGAGGTCACCGCTAGGCTGTCTAGGGAGAGGAGACCGATCACAGCTCCAGGGTCCAGGTGCAGGAAATCCTCGCCCTCCGAGAGGGGTTTGAAGTTCTGGCTGGCGGAGTGCGAGGCTGCATGGATCAAAGCCGGGTGGTTGTGGGCGCGAGCCAGTGCATAGAGCACCAGGCAGCTCTCCAGGGAGACGCTCTCTGCAAGGAACCTGGTGGGAGCAAGAGAGAAGACAGCATCACTTGGGAACTCTGCCCTGAGGGAGATGTGGCTGCCTCAGAATCTGGCAGGGAGGTAATGCTGCCTCACTCAGATCCTAGGGGTGGGGTCACTGCTGCTCTACCTACCTGCCGGCTCTGTCCTGCAGTGGGGGGATCTGGAACCTGCAGGCGACTGTGAACATGTCCTGGGCCGTATCCGCGCTTAGTGCCAGCTCCTCTGTATAGAGATAGTCCAGCAGGTTCTGGAGGGCAGAAGGCGCCACATCCTGCAGCAGGATCTCCTCATTGGCGCAGGAGCTGGTGAACCTTCCTCGGAAATACGGGCTGACTGCAGCCAGCAGTATCCTGCACCCAGACAGGAGAGAGGGGGTGGGGGTCACTAGATCCATGAGCAGCCACAGTGGATGCCAGAAGAATTACATTTGGGGGAGGAGGAGCAGGGTGCAGAAGAGCCTCTTTGCTCCACCTAGGGTAGCCAGATAGGCAACTTTTAGAGGACACTTATGAGAATGACAGGTTGCAGGGCTGCATTGGCTCTAATGAAGCCCTGCAACCTGTATTTCTCATAAGTGTCCTCTAAAAAGACCCTGTTGATCCTTTTAGACCCATAAGGACCCTGTTGATCCTATTACATCTCCCGGCTGCATTTGATACCATTGATCATGAGTTGTTGGTGACTTGGTTGTGGGACCGAGCCAGGGTGGGCGGAACCGTTCTTGAATGGTTCCACTCCTTTCTGGCCGGGAGAACTCAGCGGGTGGTGCTGGGTGATTGTTCATCTTTTCCCCAAGACCTCACATGTGGAGTCCCACAAGGTTCCATCTTATCCTCTCTCTTGTTCAACGTGTACATGCAGCCTGTGGGGGCGGTCGTCAGAGGGTTTGAGGTGAGGTGTCATCAATATGGTGACGACACCCAACTGTACCTCACTTTTGCATCTGACCCGGCAGTCTCTGTGCTTACCCCGGTGTCTGGCGGCTGTTGGGGACTGAATGAGGGCGAGCCGTCTGAAGCTGAATCCTGACAAGATGGAGGTGATGGTGGTGGGCAAAGTTGGGGATGTGATGGCCCCCATCATTGATGGGCTCCATCCCCCCCTGGTGTCTCAGGTCCGTAGGCTGGGGGTGTTCCTGGACCTGCAGCGCCACCTGGACGTCCAGGTGGCGGCTGTGGCGAAAGGTGCATTTCGCCAATTATATCCGGTGCGACGGCTTAAGCTGTGTGTCTCAGACATGGACCTTGCTACCATCACCCAGGATTGGATTGCTGTAACGCGCTCTATGTGGGGCTACCCTTGGTGACAGTCTGGAGACTACAGCTGGTGCAGAATGCGGCGGCCCGCCTCCTTAGGGGGGGGTGAGTCATCACGAGCACATTACACTGGCTGCCAGTAGTCTCCCGGGCCCAATTCAAGGGGTTGGTTTTGACCTTTAAAGCCCTAAACGGCCTAGACCCCACCTATCTGTAGGACCGCCTCACCCCCAGGTCCTGGATCTACCTCAGCGGTCGGCGGGGAGCGCCCTCCTCGAGGTCCCCTGGGTGTCGACTATGAGGAGAGCGTTCTCGGTGGACACACCGCGGCTGTGGAACTCCCTCCCGCCGGGGGTCTGCCTATCCACAGACCTCCCCTCTTTTCGTAGACAGTGTAAGTAAGACCAGGCCTTTAGTGAGGGAGACGTGTGATGGGAAGGGGGGGGGGGATTTGGGGGACGGGGTGGTCTTTGTTTTTTTGCCAGATCGTAATGCCTTTATGTTGTTTTATATTGCATTTTATATTACTTATTTTAATTGTTGTAAGCCGCCCCAAGCTGCGGAAGCAGGAAGGGGGGCAGCATAAAAATGTAGTCAAATAAAATACAAGTTGCCTCTCTGGCCACCCGAGCTCCACTCCTTTTTGCTCCACTCCCTGCAGCCATGCCAGGCTGGTGGGGCTGATCGCCTGCGCTGCTGTTACAACGAAGCCTCCCATCCTGATGCCTGCGTGGGCAGACAGCAGCAAAAAGCCCCCTTGGCTCGAGAACCCCCCTGGGCATTATAATTTTGCTCCCCCTCTGCTGGGTGCTATGCCAGGGAGGGAGCTCAGCGACGTGGTGAGTAAGGGGGGCTTGGGGGAGGGGACTAAATCTCCTCTCCATCTTCAGTTGGATCCAAGCCGCCATCTCCTCTCCTCCTTCCATAAACTGTTGTTTGCAAAAGGACATCACAGAGTTGGAAGGGACCCCAAGCAAGAATGCCAGCAGAATTGGTTTTTTGTTGTTGGGGAGGGGGGGGCAGGGGTGTGACCACGCCTCTTTCTAACCACTAATGCTCAGAAAGGGGTGTGGCCATAGCCGTGTGGCCACACCCCTTTCCCGAGCATCACGTCAGGATGCTTGGAAGGGGCGAGGCAAGGCGGGAGCCAGAGGGTTGCAACTGCGCCCCCTACATCCTCTTCCCAGCACTTGTGATTCTGAGGGTTTATCTAGTCCAGCCTCCTGCCATGAAACAGGATCCACGGAACCTACACTATCCATGAAAGATGCCTGTCTGACCTTATAAGAGGGACAGTCTGGGAGAGCCTGGCCCTTTAAGGGATGGTAGTGCCACCCTGAAGGGCGCAGACACTCCTGTTACTATAGGATCACACCATCGCAGATGCTAAGGAGAGGTAAAGGCACCAGGCCAAAGGAGGACAGTGTCTAAGAGGTCACAGGTGCAGGAAGCCTGAATGGCTAATTGGGAGCAGCTGAGCGGGGCATGGCAAGGCCAGCCCATGGCCTGAGTGAGATAAGAAGGAGCTGAGAGCTCAGGAGGGAGTCAGGAGGGACTCGGCTTCAGAGCTGAGTACAGAAGGAATGATGCTTGGAGAGCAACTGTTTTGCTACGAATGGGTTATCTGGCCGTGGGGGTTGACCCAGAGGGGGAGACCCCATGGGGAGGGTCTGTGTATAGGTGAACTAGGGGTAATGGATTGAGATGGAACACTTTATTTAGAACAAAGGACACTGCGGTGAAGATCCTGCAAGGGATGGTCTATGGGGGGTGCTGATCCTGCAAAGACTTAACCCACAAGGGCTGTCCTGTTAAAAACCTATTTTAAAGGCCTCCATGATGGGGTCTCTGCAGCCTCCCTTGGGAAACTATTCCACTGCTGAACTGTTCTAGGAGGCAGAAAATCCTTCCTATGGCTTAGCCTGAATCTTCTGCTTTTGTTTTAGTTCATTAAACTATTTGTTGTTTAGAGCCTCTCCATAAAATCCAGAACCCAGTGTTTACGTTGCTGGGGTAGAAAAGACCCCAAAGGGAATCTCCAGTGAGGATGTAAGGCCTTAGGAGTGGATCCTTGGCTAACGTTTCCTGCTCTTCACCCTAGAAGTGGCCACGTTTCCATTCTAGGTGAAATGATCCCAGCGTGGTCCTTTGCACTGAAAGGTGTTGCGCACCCCTGTCAAAGACTACCCTGTTGCAGTGCTGTTAGGGTCTCTGTGTGGTAGAGACTGTAAGCTGCTTGCTCTCCCCAGCTAATGAGACTTTACTGCCCCTTGGGGCTTATCCTGTCCAGTTCCTACGCCTTGGGTGAGAGCAGCAAGGAGCCCACCTGTGGCAGGGGAATCTCCTCCCTTCAGTCACTAAGGTGACATCGCAGAGCTGCCGGGCCTGGTACAGCTGCTTCAAGCCTGCAAATGATTGGGAGACAAAACCAAACTGGCTGTTAAACCCTGATGAGGCAGAGAGGCAAGAGAGAGAGAACATACTGTTTAGATTTGGAGGGCAAATCCAACTCCAAATTGAGTGTGTGTGAGTTGGCACTAGGGGTGCGGCAGAGATAGAGGGGCAGCCAAGGAGCACCCCTGGGTGGATTATGTGAGCTACAGCATGTTAGGTTCCTCCCCCATGCCTAAAATGTTTTCCTGATGGGGGTAGCCGACCTGCGGTCACGTGATCTCAAGGTGCTTTAATCCCTCCCCATCTCTGAGAGAGGACCTGATGGATCCTTGGCCCCAAGAGAGGCCAGGTTCTGCCCCCGCCCCTACTTGGTGACCTTCACGGCAAAGTGTCTATCGGGCCTGCCACACTGTCCAGCTCATCATCCCAAACGCACCAGCCCATTGCATTCATTGGCCCCAGGAAAAAGAAAACAGGCCCCAATAACTGAGTTCCCTACCCACCCAAGGCTTTCTCCATGATTATTGGCTGATGGCAGTGGATGGTGAAGACCTCCTTTAGTCCCACATATTTTTTGGGGGGGGGGGAAACAGAAGTCTGCAGCCTCTAAGGCTGGCAGGGTAACCTCTTCCCTGCACTATGTCCAGGGGGGAGGAAGGGATGGGAGTCAATGACACCCATGGGGCATAGCCAGAATGTCCTACTTGAGAGATCCACCCCCCGTCCCTCGGTGAACCTACCCTGGCACAAATGGGCCTCATGGGACAGAGGGGCCTGCTTGGTGTCATCCTCCCCATCGCTGTCCCCATCCCACTGGGAATCCATGGTCTTCAGGAATGGGATGGTGGCCTTGGGACCTTCAAACCTGCCAACTGGACCTGTTGAGGGAAGACTCCGATAGTCCTGACTTCGATAGACCCCAGACCTTCCTCTGGGAGGAGAATGGACACAGCAGAGGGGTCCCTCAATATCCCCCTCATGTTCCTGGGCCCAATACCCCCTACCCCCCCCACCCCACCTCAGTGCACCCTCCAGCCTCTCTGCTGCACCCTACTCAGGGTCCTTGTTAAGACAAGGAAGGAGAAGGGGCGTCTGTGTTTATAACTAATAGAAACATATCCAGTGGAACCCCAGCAGCCCAGAGATGCCCTGCCTGCACCACTAATCTTGTTACGGCACCAGTAAGGCCATCTCTAGGGCTCTGCATGAGACCCATCGGATGAGTCCGGCCTCTCCCAGGTCAGAAGAGCTTGGCCCCATCCTGAGCTTGGTTAGCCCACAGGTAGGGCTGCCACCTATGCACATTTTAAGGAACATTTATGAAAAATACATGTTGTAGGGCATGCATTGGCACCTCAGGCCCCAATGCAGGCCCTGTAACATGTATTTTTCATAAGGTGACATCGGTGACAACCCTACCCACAGGGTGGCCTGAGAGTGACTGAGTCACCCTGGGGATTTGCCCCTGCACCTTCAACCCCTCCCAACACCTTGGGAGTCTTGTATAAAGGGAGGGTAATGTCCCTCCTGACCAGGAGCAAGGTTGGGCCCAGCCTAGGGCTCTGGCTGGGTCTGATGTTAGAGCAACCCACCCTCCTGTCTCAGGTCAAGGAGCTCCATGCCCCTATCCCTTGGGTGTAATTTCTGCCATCCATAGGCATCATGGGAGTTTAACCTCTTCAAGCAAGCCAATGCGGAGGGGGCAGCTGTTCCCATAGTGACCCTTGGGCCTGCCTTGGGCCTCTTGGAGAAATAGGAAAAACTGGAGTGTTACATGGGTGAATTTTCCTTCTTGTCTGTGACTCAGGCAGGCAGACAGGCCGGCCGTCTATCTGTCTGCTGGGGTGTTGCTCCTCTCCTGAGGAACGAGACAGGATCAAAGCCTTGATTTGCAGCCTGCGCTCGGGGGAGGAGCCACCCCGACACTACCCGCCTCAGATCTGTGAACTGACGACTTCTGCAAACTAAAAGTCTAAAGACGTGCATCTAAAAGACAAGTTGTCTTTTAGAGGCACGTAGGGAAAAATAATCCAAACCATGCGTACACAATACTGGGTACTAAGCTAGGAGTTACCACTCAGGAAAAGGATCTGGGGGTGGTTGTGGACAATACAATGAAATCCACAGCGCAGTGAACAGCAGCAGTCAAAAAAGCAAACAGAACGTTAGGAATTATTCGGAAGGGGATAGAGAATAAAACGGAGGATGTCATAATGCCTCTATACAAATCAATGGTGCGACCGCACCTCGAATATTGTGTGCAGTTCTGGTCGACCCATCTCAAAAAAGACATCGCTGAACTAGAAAAGGTGCAGAGAAGGGGAAAAAATGATCAAGGGCATGGAAGGGCTCCCGTATGAGGAGAGGCTTGGTAGGTTGGGGCTCTTCAGTTTGGAGAAGAGACGACTGAGAGGAGATAGGATAGAGGTCTATAAAATCATGAGTGGTGTGGAACTAATAAACAAGGAGCAGTTATTTACCCTCTCAGCTAGTACTAGAACTAGGGGACACTCCATGAAACTCATGGGTGGCAAGTTTAAAACAAATAAAAGAAAGTATTTTTTCACTCAGCGTATAATTGGGTTGTGGAATCTACTCTCAGAGGCTGGGGTAAGGGCCAGTACTATAGCTGAGTTTAAAAGAGGTTTGGACAAGTTTCTGGAAGATAGATCCATTAGCAGCTATTAGCCAGCCAGGATCAGGGAACATGACAGGAGCTGGGGGGAAACAACAGGGAATGGATCCCCCATTGTGACCTGTTGGGTGCTTCTCCCAAGCCACAGTGATTGGCCACTGTCGGAGACAGAATGCTGGGCTAGATGGACCATTGGTCTGACCCAGTATGGCACTTCTTATGTTCTTAAGTCTTTTAACAATATCAGAAAAGAGACCCAAAGAGGGTACTCTGTCTAAAACAGAGGGGACAACAGTGCTCGATAAACAACAGGAAAAACTGAGTTAGATGAGAGAGAGAGAGAGAGAGAGAGAGAGAGAGAGAGAGCGTGCTAGCTGTACCACTAGGCACCAAGCCCCAGGCTCTGGCTAGGAAACAAGGACTGGGCGGGTCGGACTGCCTGCCTGACTCACAGACAAGAAGGAAAATTCACCCAGGTAAGACTCCAAATTTTCCTTTCTCTGTCTGCGTGTGACTCAGTCAGGCAGTCCATTTGCTGGGTCGTACCCAAGCAGTAACCTCCCAAACTAACCACCCCAAAGAACGGGCAGGATAACAACTTAAGAACTCCAAGACCTAGCTGGGCCGAAGCTGTGGAATTACGTCAGCACCGGCTGGAAAACCCTGCGACCGAAGGCCGCCTGTGCAGAAGACCATTTGTGGATGCTGTAATGGCGAGTGAAGGTGTGGATTGTGGACCAGCAGGTTGCATTACAAATATCTGTAATGGACACTCCCTGAAACAGCGCCGCATTAGTATCTGTGCTCCTAAGGGACTGTGCTGTGATACCTGCCAGAACCTGAAGGCCTGCTGATGAGTTTGCCAGTTATTGATCGATACATGCTCGCAGCCATCTAGAGATGGTTGAGCTGGAATCCTTCCGGCCCCTCTGCCCCGTTCTAAAACCTATAAATAGGGAAGAGTCTATCCTAAACTCCCTAGTCCTATCCAAATAGATTTCCAGAGCCCTCCTAACATCTAACTTGTGCCAAAGAACTTCCCTTGGATGCTGAGGTTAGGGCAGAAGGATGGGAGCTCGATTTCCTGATTTCTATGAAAGGCAGAGTTTACTTTGGTAAGGGAAGCCGGATGCAGGCGAAGAGAAACCCTGGCTTGATGGAAATGGCAGAGTTTTGGGGTCCGCTGACAGGGCTCCCAATTCGGACACCCTCTTGACTGAGGTGATGGCCCACCAAGAAGACGACTTTCCAAGACAAGATCTTGAGAGGAGCTTCTTGTAACGGCTCAAAAGGCGGTCCATGAAGCACCTGTAGCATTACATTAAGCCTCTACAAAGGGAATCTGTGTTTCACTTGAGAGGCCAGGATGGAAACTGCCCTACGAAACGTCTGGAGAAGTGGCTGTTTAGTTAGTGGTAAGTCACCTTCACCTACTAAAATAGTAGCCAGCGACGACATGTGTCTTCACAGAGTGTTGGCCCTTAGACCCTTGTCAAGGCCACGTTGCAGAAAATCCAGCACTTCTTCAGTCTTTGTGACTAGGGGATCCTTCCCAGCTTCTCTGGACCAACTGACGAAAGCCTTCCATGTAGTATTATGGAGTCGATTCGTAGATGCCCTTCTTGCTGCTAGGAGGGTATTCAGGACAGCCTCAGGGTAGCCAAAAGACTCTAGATATTGCTGCTGAACTGCCAGATGGTTAACCGCAGCTTCTGGAGGCCTAGAAGCCTGATGGGGCCCTGCATTAGAAGGCTGACTCTCAGCGGCAGCAGTCACTCCGGTTCGCACATCATCTGTTTGAGCTTCACGAATCAGGGTATCCTCAGCCAATGTGGGGCTATGAGGATTACCTCTACTTGTAGGCTCTGAATTCTGTTCAGGACCACTGGAAGCAACGGAAATAGCGGGAAGGCATAAAGAAGATGTCGACGGGGCCACCGGTGAGCTAGCGCATCTACACGCACTGCTTCCGGGTCTCTGTACCTGGAGCGGTACCTTGTGGTTGCTGGAGCTGGCAAACAGGTCCCAGGACGGAAAACCCCATCTCCGGGAGATCTCGTTGAACACCTCCTTGTTGAGGGACCCCTCGCTGGGATCCAGGGTCTGTCGGCTGAGCCAATCTTCTTGAATGTTGTTTTTGCCCCTCACGTGTCTTGCCCTCAGGGAAAGGAGGTTGTGTTCGCCCAACCTATGAGGGTTTGCGACTCCTTGTGTAGCTGTTTTGACCTGGTCCCACCTTGATGACTGACATACGACATAGCTGTCATGCTGTCGGTGTGTATTAGCACATGCCAGCCTTCTACAAGAGGAAGAAATTATTTGAGAGCTAGGTGAACTGCCTGCAATTCCAACCAGTTGATGTGATGTTTCCTCTCTAATTTGTTCTACTTGCCCTGAGCTATTGATCTCTCGCAGCGGGCTCCCCAGCCTAAGGGGCTGGCATTGGTAGTGACCAGGATTCTGCAAGGGTCCTGGATGGGTGACCCTGCTAAGTAGGGTGTGGGACTCAACCACCAGAGAAATGAGGCTCTGACCTGTTCCGGGATCTGGACCAACATGTTGAGTTTGACTGCTATGTGTTTCTGCCAGCTGAGAAGAATAGTAGAGGTCTCAGGTGACGCCGGGACCATGGTAGTGTCGAGGTAGGAAACCATTAAGCCCAGGCTGCTCGCTAAAGCCATGAGAGGAGCTGTATCACGGCGCAGAACCATCGCAATGGCTTCTCGTGTTTTCTGCTGTCTGTCCTGCGAATGAAAAACCTTGTCTTGGACGGTGTCCAGGATGACACCCACGTGAAGAAGCCGCTGGAAAGGACTTTGGGAACTCTTCTTCCAGTTCACTATGAAGCCATGGTCCTGGAGAGTCTGGATTGTCTTCTAGACATTTCTGTGGCACTCCTGTCATGAGCTGGCTCTCACGAGGATGTCGTCCAGATCGGGGAAGACCCCTATCCCTTCCTCCCTGAGGTTCGCTACCAGGACCACCAACACCTTTGTGAAAACCCTCGGGGATGAGGCTAAGCCGAAGGGGAGAGCGACATACTGAAAATGCCTCTGGTCATAGGTGAAGCGTAGGAACTTGCAGTGTCTGGGTCGCACAGGAACATGAAGGTAAGCCTCTCACAAATCGATGTATGCCAGAAAATCCCCGGGACGAAGGGCCAAAAGGATAGAGCGCAGGGTCTCCATTCTGAATTTCTTTGGTCTGAGAAAGTAGTTAACTTCCTTCAAGTCGAGAATGCCCCTTACGTCCTTCGGTACTGTGAAGAAAATGGAGTATGTACCACAGAACCTCTGAGTTGTTGGTACAGGTTCTATTGCTCCGATATGGAGCAAGTGGTCGATGGCTGACAGCATTGTAGCATGTTTGGTGGGGCAATGTGACTCTGGTACCATCTTGAAGTGTGGGGTGGGGTAGGAGAGAAATTCTATTGAGTACTCCTGTGTTATGGTCTCCCTGACCCACAGATCGGTGGAGGCAGAGAGCCAGGCTGGATGGAACAGCCTGAGACGGCCTCCGATGTGAGGGGGTCAAGCTTGGAGTCAGGAGGCCCCATGGCTGGGGGTTTGTCCTGTCTTTCTGCATGTCTGGAACCTTCTGCTTCAGGCTTGTTATTTCTCTGCCAACGGGGTCTGCTATAGCTGTATCCCCTGCGATGGGGGGCAGGGTGAAAGGGCCTGTTGTTTGGGCAAAAGGGTTTCCTTCTGAAATCCTACTTTTGGGTATTAATCGGTAGTCCTTTCTCCTTTTCTAGTTCTTCCGTCATCACCTTATCCATTGGCTCACCAAAGAGCTTGTCTCCGGCATAAGGTGCTGATGTCAAAACCATTTTCGCCTGCTGGTTTGCCTTCCAGGGTCTCAGCCAAACACTCCTCCTGGCTGCCATGCTGCTTGCCATCGCTCAGGCGGAGAACTGAGCCACGTCGAGGGTGGCATCTGCAATGAAAGATGCTGTAACCAATAATTTCTTTAGGCTGTCTTTGAGCTCTTTTCTGGGTGCCAGAGCGTTGTGGTTCTTCACCCACAGGGCTAGAGCTCTGGAGAAAGTGGCTGCTGTGGCTGCCGCTCTACAGGAAGAAGATGCCGCCTCAGAATTTCGTCTTAGAAAGGACTCCACCTTGTGATCTTAGTGGAGATCCTTTGGAGATCCTTCCTCATCCGTTTGGAGGACTGATGCTTTGGCCAGGTCTGAAGCTCCCGTATCCACCTTCGGCAAACAGAATGGAGCCGCCTGGGACTCTGGGAGCGAATAAACGTTTTTAGCCAGGGTTGGTAGTGTCTTTTGTTTTGCTGGCTGTGCTCATTCTGCTTTTATAATGTTGAGGTAGAGAAAAGAAAGAGGAAATCATCATCTCGGTAAGCACGTCTTGTGGTAAGACTAGGCTCGCATCCTCTGGTGGTGGTGAGGATGGGGGGAGGGGTCGGAGTTGCCAGACCAATCCGCGCTGCCACCTTCTTAGCGAGCCTTTCATAGAGCTCAGGCTGAAAAATGCGAGCCCCGGCCTTTGCCTTGGGATCATCTCCCTCTCTCTAAGAGAGTTCCCCACCCTCTTCGGCCTCCTCCTCACGGGTAGCCGAAGAGGACAGGGCAGTGCCCCATGCCACCCTGCTGGGGTCCGGTGAGGAGTGCCTGGACCTGAGAAACCACGGGGAGACTGGCCTAGGGTTGCCAACTAGGGTTGCTAGCTCTGAGACAAGGGGACTGTCCACGGGGCCCTGTCTCTCTAGTGATGATGGTGGCCCGGTCCCCCCCTGCCAAGCAGATGGGACACTTCCCCCGGGTCACTAGCTGTTGGCCTAGCCACATCAAAACCACCGGAGAGGGGGAATTCCTCCTTGGGGGTGCGTGCTAAAAAGGCAGGGGGAAATCCCGGCCTCTAGGAGAAAATGGCGGCAATCCTGCTCCAAACCTCCCTGGGGAGCGGGTCCAGTCTCTGTGGGACCACCCCCTGATGGAAGGGGAACATCCCGGGGACCATCTCGGCCTGATCGAGGAACAACGGGAGGGAGAATCCCTCCCACGGCGGCCCCTGGAGCGAGGCCCTGACCTGTGGCGGTGTCTGCGGCCCACAAGCGGCGTGGTTCTTCCTCCTCCGAGGAGCCGCTCGAACTGCTGGAGGGCCTCCTCCTCTGGCTGGATCCCCTGTGGGAGCGCCTCCGGGAGCGCGACCTGGAGCAGGGCTCCGGTGCCTCCTCCTTGAGTTTCCGCCATGGCGATGAGAGGCGCCAGAGGAAAAGGCGGAGTTGGGAGGGAAGGCCCGAATATGAGCAGGCGGGAAACAATCACTGACAGGTGAGTGAGGATGATGGGAGGATATTACCAGGTGGCAGGTCTTCATTGGGACCGGCCACCGAATTTGGGGATACAAGACCTGCCCCTCAGTGACCCACGAAGACAGAGGTGCTCTCCTCCTGCGTCACCCGCACAGCTGCTCCCCACGGGGAGGTTTGGCGAGATGCCGGGCATCCAGGGGTCTCCTCGGGAGGAGTCCGGACCTGGGCCAGTTGGGCTGCAGGGGGTGCTCCCCTTTCTGCCATGGGTCCTGGCAAGCGTTGGGCTCTCAGTCCCGATCTCCTAGGAGGCAGGAACGGATCTGGGGCAGCTAGTGTCAGGGTGGTTCCTCCCCCGAGCACAGGCTGCTAGTCAAGGCTTTGATCCTGCCTAGCTCCTCAAGAGAGGAGCAACACCCCAGCAGACAGACTGCCTGTCCGCCTGCCTGACAGACGGAGAAACCAGAAGCACCTGGGTCAGCTGTAGTCACCTCCTCCCAGAAACCCAGCTGCCCCTAAGCTCGCACCCAGGTGGGGGTCACTGAGGGGCAGGTCTTGTATCCCCAAATTCGGTGGCCGGTCCCAATGAAGACCTGCCACCTGGTAATATCCTCCCATCGTCCTCACTCACCTGTCAGTCAGGTACTCCTGCCTGCCTGGGGCCCATTGTGAGTAGGAAGCCCCTGGCAGGAGCTCTCAGAGCCCGGTCAATCAGGCTGTGGGGTAGGAGCTTGTCTATCGGGGCCTCTGGGAGACAGAGATCCTCTTAAACCAGGCCTCTTACCCTGATGTTCCCAGATGGGGGCTCCATTTAGTATCTGAGGGGAGTGACCCCTCAAGTATCGTATTCAGTCACGACAGGAGGTCAGAGTAGATGCCCAGCCCCGGGGGCAAAGGCAAAAGAGCTCCAACAGTGACAGACTGTGGGGCTCAGCCCCTAATTCAAAATGGCCCCAGGCAGAGGCTGACCTGCCCAGGTATGGCCTCTTGCTCTCCCACAGCAGAGCGCCGCCCTGCAGGCCACTGTGAATAACCCTAAACGCAGCTGGAAGCTATTATGACCCTTTAACGCTGACATATCAACAGCCAATGAGCAGCTAAGATTTTCTCTCATTTGCATATTTCCATTCACCATCAGCTGGGTGGGGAAGGGGATGACTGTTCACACTTTGAAGAGACCAGACGCTCACCATTCAACACCTGTTGTCAGAGCAGATCAGCTGGCCAATGCTGAGAATGAGGGGCTTGCCTGCAAGGCTACCTAACATCAGGGAGGCTTGGTTAGGACCAGTGGCACAACTCGGGGGTACAAGAGGCTCAGGATCCCCTAATAGCTGCTCCGACTGTCTCCCCTGGGGCACCCCGTCTCCCCTGCTGCAGAGCATTTAGAAAGCCTGCCGATAGTTTGGGGTGCCTTGCACCAGGGCTTAATTTGTATGAGGGGGCTTGTCAGGACTTGGCCCTAGCAATTACATTCGAAGGGTGGGGGTGAGGTGTGCACCCTGTCGGAACGTGCACCCTGAAATGTGAAAGACCAGGAAAAGGACACTATTGGCAATTTTGTGGTTATAAACAAAAAATGGAGGGGGGGGAGGGAACTGGCTGGTTTTGGCTTTAATGAATGACTTTCCTGCCCTGCCCCGCCCCCTGCGCTGGTCATCGCATAGATTAAATTACAAGAACACCTGATTTATATTCAGCTGTAGAGAGACGGGTTAGTCCAGGGGTTGGGTTGCTAACGAGAACGGGGTTCATTTCCCTGCTCTGACAAGATCTGGGCAGAGACAGGATTAGGCCTTGGCAATTTATTTACAAAATTAAGCACTGCTTTGCACTTATTCACGTTGAGTTTCTCCTGCTGTTTCATTGCCCCATCATCCTGTCCTGGGGGATCCTGATGGAACTATTTGCTGCCTGCTTTGGAACTGGGGTGCAATAAGTCCCCCACTCAGAGCCCAGCGGTCATGAATCTGGCAGTTGGTCTTACTCTCCTGTCTTACCCGAAGTGGGCACGAGATGTCGCCATTGCCGAAAGGAAAAGAGGGACTTGAAGAATGGGAGGAGGGGAAGGGAAGGCAATGAGGCCCTAGAATGGGTTTGTGCCCAGGGGGAACCCTGCTCCTGACGCACGCACCCTCTCCCATCTCTAGCAAGGCAGCCCTTTCTGATCCTAGTCACTGCAGAATCAGGGCTCCGGTTGTTATTTCGCTGAGTCTATTACAGGACTGGTTCCCGAGCTGTTCAGCTACACCCCCCTTATGTCCATCTCCCGCTCCCCATGTCTATAGTCAGAGCCCCTTATCAGCAACAGGTTGCTGGACTGGCAGGTGGTACCCAGGTTGCCATAGCAACTGGCTGCTTGCTATTGCTAGGACACCGCCTGTCTCCTCCCTTGCTCAGGGAACCCCTCTCACACCCTATCTGGTGGTGCATCTTGGGAAAGTTGTCAGGCCCAGACCTTCGAGGAGAGCAAGCTCTGTCCGTGGGCCTCAGTCCAGCCTTCCCTAGAGTGAAAGGAGCCTGGGTCCTGGGGCTCCATCCTTGTTTCCCCAGAACCCTCCCAACAGAGGCCAGTTACAGGCAAGTTATTTTTGTGGTTTGAGGCTAACTGTTACAAGCTGAGACTCAAACTATTGGGAGTCCACCCTAAATATGAATTTTAAAAAACCAATGGGTACATCATAGTCATCAATTTTTAAAACCCTGAAAGATTGATAACCTTGCCCTGGAGCTGCATAAGGCGCTACAAGAGGAAAAAAATAATGAGTGTGCTGGCCCTTTAATGAATGACCTTCCAGCATGCTGGGAAATGTAGTTTGCATTAGTTGTAGTCTGGGTCATGTGATGGAGGAGTCAGGTGACTAGCCTTGGAGGTATATAAAGAGAAGGGGGTGTGTGTGTAGGAGTGAGTGCTTAGTCTTGTGCTATAGGGTGGAGGGAGATAAAAATGCTTGATAGGGAATACTGAGGCAAGCTGGCTTAAGCTGCAAAGAAACAGAGGCCGCACAGGGCTGATGGGGTGAATTTTTCACTTGCTACAGGTCCTCTAACTGGTGACCTTGCTCAAAGAGGATGCCATCCATCCCTTTCTTCACCAAGCTATAGGGAGCCGACATGGGGTAAGGTAGCTAGGTATCAAAATCTTTTTTAAAAATTAGCAACTCTACAGAGTTGTAGGATTCTGAAATGAGGGATGTCCATTATTCCATAGAGCTGTGGGGTTCAGAATACTGCGGCATCTGTTAAACAAGGGGTCCATTAGGTTCTCTTAGAGCTCTGAAATCAGGGATCATGGGGGTATCCTTCCTCTGAAACATCTGACATGGGCCGCTGTTAGAAACAAGGTCCTGGGCTAGATAGACCATTGGTTTCTGACCTGGTTGGGCAGTGACTGTTGGACATCTGGCAGCCCTAGTGTAGGAGCCTGGGGCTGGGATAGCAGGGGGACTTCGTCAGGACTGAGCATCAGCAGAGTTGGGGCCAGAGTCAAAGACTGGAAAAATGGAGGGATTTTTTTTCCTCCAGGAGGGTGGATTGTGGAGCGTGGGTAGTATAGTGCGAATGCTGAGGAGTAGGGTGGCCACTTATGCATGTTTTTAAGGAACATGTATGGAAAAATACAGGTTGCATGGCCTATGTGCCAGTGTAGGCCCTGCAACATGTATTTTTGATAAGTGTTCCTTAAAAATGTGCCTAGGTGGCCACCCTACTGAGGAGAGACCAACATGGCCACATATTGGTTCGAAGTGAGGGTCTCAGTAAAAATGTGTGTGTTTAGTGTTACATGGGTCAGGTTTAAGGGGCAGTGGCAGAGTTGGAAAGCCCAGGAGTAGGAAAATAGGAGATAGGGAACCTAGGATTTAGCTGTGGGGCCATGCGTTAGGATGGAGGGGCATCCGCAGAGCTGGAGGGCAACTCATTGCTGCAGTAGCAGGGGGGGCTGTTGGTAGGGATTCATCCATTTGAGGGTGGGGACATAAGCACATGGCAGTTCTCTTCCCCCCCATTCCCATGCCCTGCCCAGACGCCCTTCCCTCCCCCACATCAGCACTGAGTTCCTATGAAATGTTTCCTGTCAGAGTGCCCCCCCCCGCCCCCCCCCGGCTGCTGCCTTCCTTTTGGGTCAGGAATGTGTTATATTTGGTCTGGCTAGACGTCATCAGATGCTGGGCCCTGGGTTTGTTCGCTGAGCCGGTGACACATCATGGGTCTGCCAAAGGACAGCAGAGGTGATGTACTGGGCTGAAAATAGCACGTTCTTGGAGGAGCAGGGATGGCACTGGGCTGGGATGCCGGAGATTTGACTCTGCTACCAATTCTCTGTTTGACCTGGGCAAAGCCGCTGCCAGCTGGGTCGGTCCATCCAGCCCGATGTCCTTTCTCCAAGGCCAGAGCTGGGGGTTAAAAAACCAAGGCAGCTATAAAGTGATCCGTTCTGTCATTTACTTCCAGCTGCTGACAGCCAGAGGTTTTGTTCCCCAACCAACTCGGCTAATGGCTTTGGAGAATCTATCCACCAAAGTATCCAATCCTTTTTTAAAAAACCTATTTAGGCTATTGACTTTACGCCATCCTGCAGTAAGGAGTTCCACAAGTTTATTGGGCCAAAAAGCAACTCCTCTTTGTTTGAGTCCCTGCAGCCTGTTAATATCAAGTGCCTCTTAGTTTTGATATTGTATGAGAGAACAAAATACCAGCTCTCTCTCCTTTCTCTGCACTAGGGCCAGCCTTATCCCCCTGCTCTTTTCCCTGTTTGTAGAGGCCTCACAGTGGCCCCCCATTCTCACCAGGGCAGGGTGTGGGGGCCCTACTCCTTCCCAGCAGGGCTACCAACATGAACAACACTGGGACTTTGTAGAGGATGCATCCATGGGGGGATATGGAGCCACCAGGGGGCCCACAGTTTATTTTTGTCCGGGGGCCTGCAAATTCAAAGGCTGGTCAGCCTGCTCTGTGTATTTATTTATTGATTTTTTTAAATGAACTTCTCCTTGGTTGGGACTCTTCTCAGCTGAAGAGTCCCAATCGTTTGAGCTGTTCCAGACCCCTAGGGCAAGAGGTGAGGGATTTAAATGGCAGCTTAATAGATTTTGGTTCCACAGGTTAATTGTCTGTTGACTGGGTAAAGTGCTCCCTTTTACTTGCTTTAAACCTGCTGCCAGTTAGTTTCTTAGGGTGCCGCCTAGTTCTAGTAGTTTGAGAAGAGGGAAATAACCGCTCCCTATTTCCTTGTCCTCCCCGCTCATGATTTTATAAATTTCTTTCCTACCTTTTCTCGGTCATCTCTTCTCCAAGCTGAAGAGCCCCAGCCTCTCCTTGTATGGAAGCCGTTCCATGCCTTTGATCATCTTTATTCTACACCTTTTCCCATTTCTGCTTTTTGAGGTAGAGTGACCAGAACTGCACCCAACATTCAAGGCATAGCCAGGGAGACCTACAGAATTAAATTGGGGGGGGGGGGGGTGCAAGGGGGGGGGGAAGTCCCTTCATCCCACCCTTTTCTGATGTGACCATGTGATGGTAGGAAGCTTGGGAAAAGGGTGGAGCCCCCCTTAGCCTTGGAAATGGGATTCCAAGCGTTGTGATGTCATGGTACTCGAATAGAGGGTGTGGCCACGTCAGGGGTGGGGAGGCCCTTGGCCCAAAACTTCCTAAGGACTATAAACCCCAAAGGTAAATGTCAAGCTAAGAGGGTGGAATGAAGTATTACACCAAAAGTATTAAAATAAAACAATATGTTGACTATTATCACACTCGAAAAGAGGGTGTGGCCATGTCAGGGATGGGGAGTCCCTTGGCCCCCCTGTTCATTTCCAATGTGGCCCTGCCTCCCCCGCACCCAGAGCTCAGGAGTTAGGGTAGTGCAACCAGACCCCCTTCCTCCATGCTCCTGGCACCCATGAGTGTGGGTGGCGATGGCCACCTTATGGATTTAAAGAGAGCAGCATTAGGGCTAGTCCCCATTTATTTTCTGTCCCTTACCCTATCATTTCTAGCATTCTGTTTGCCTGTTTAATTGCTGGGTGCACAGAACTGACCTGCATTGACTCCAGGATTCGCTGCACCGAATGTGCCCCTATCGACGAATTTTCCAACAGCGGAACATAGTCAAAACTGCTGCACGTTGAAAGCAGGAGAGACCAGGCCACGTCAATGCCTGAATGACAGAGCGTGATTTTATAAATGATCTCCAGGGATCTATGTTCAGTGCATGTTCCCCATCGGCCGTCATGGGGGAAAACACAGTGAACATGAGTCCTTGATTTATTTTATTTATTTATTTAAACTTATAATTTGCCCTTCCTATAATGGATCAGGGTAGCTCCCAATCAATAAAAAAACCCAAAACATATTAAATAATCCCAATTTCCTCCACAGGAACCTTACTCCGCCCCCCCTTTGAAAACTTCCTAACCCCAACCCACCATCGGGCATAACCTCCAAACTAACCCCAATTCTATCCCCACCTGCGCTTTCTGCCGCCTCCAGAAAATGTCCAGACTTGGGCTCAACCGAACCTCCGGAGGAAGGACGTTCCATAAAACTGGGGCAACAACCAAGAACAGCCCCCCCCGTGCACCCCTGTCCCATGGACAAGAGTAACCGGTGGAACCTGCAGGAGGTAATCCCAGTGGACTGCAGTAGCCACAACGGAACATGGTAGGCCAGGCAATCTTTCAGATAATTAATTTATTATTATTATTATTATTATTATTAAGCATTTATATAGCGCAAGCAATGTACCTGGCACTTTACAGTTGTAAGAAAGAGACACGGTTCCTGCCTCAATCTGGGGGAGACAAAGGGGGGTGGGAAGGGGGAAACAGAGGAAGAGACAAGGATACATACATGAACTCGTTATTATTATTATTATTATTATTTTATTATAAACATTTATATAGCACCAGTAGTGTGAGCTGGCGCTGTACAGAACATAGAAATAGACGCGGTCCCTGCCTGTGGCTTACAATCTAAAAGACCAGGAGAGGGGACAGTGGGAGAGAGAGGGGAGAAGACCAACAAACATTCAAGCGGATGCGAAGTCTCAGGTGAACGTGCTAGGCTTAGTTACAAAGGTGTAACAGTTACAAAGGTGTTTTCAGATGTATATCCCGCCTTTCCTGTAAAAAGGCTCAAGATAAGTGGGGCCCAGGCTGTTGAGGGCATTAAAGGTCAAAACCAGCACCTTGAATTGTTCCCAGAAAGCAATAGGGAGCCACTGCAGATTCCAGAGCACCGGTGTAATGTGCTCCCAGCGACCTGTCCCCGAAAGGAGCCAGGCCGCCGCGTTCTGCAGCAGATGCAGTTTCTGAACAGCCATCGGGGGTAGCGCCGTCTAGAGCACATTGCAGTCGTCTGGCATCGAAGTGATGAAAGCGTGGATGTGGGTGGGAAGGTCCGAATCGGAAAGAAAAGGCTGCAGCCTCCTCCCCAGATGGAGTTGGTGAAAAGCTCTCCTGGCCACCGCCACAAGCTGATGGTCTAGGTTCAGCCTGGGGTCCAGAAGGATTCCAGGGCTGTGAACCTGAGCGGGGCCCCATTGACAAAACAGAATAATGCCCCATGCTGCCGGAGGAGGTGAAGACCCTCCCGCCGAGTCTGTAGGACCTGGAGGGAGGGAGAGTCCTTCATGCCCCAAATCTGATGATCAGTTACATCAGGGGTGGGCAACCTTTACCCTCCCAGGCGGGGCCACTTTGAAAATGAGTACAAGTTCGGAAGGCTGCATCTGCTTAAGGGCTGTGAGTCCAGATTGTAAATCTGTCACGGGTCTGTCCCTGGTCCTTGCGTGGGTGCCCTTTTCTGTGCTCCCTTTCCCCGAGCTCAGTTTTCCAGTGCTAAGAAGTAGTCACTGGATCCCAGGGAACAAAAAAGGAGCCGCACAAAAACTTGTTGCAGGCTGTATTAAGAGACTCCCTGCCCCAAGTTAGACCTCCTCCTGAGAAATGCTGGAGAAGAGAAACGCCCATCCCCTCCTCACTACTTGCTTGTGATGGTATTTTGGTACCCAAGGTGGGACTGAGGAAGGGCATATCGGCAGCGCTTGGTGGGTGGGTAGGTGGGAAGAGGGAATTGAGGGCTACTGGAAGAATTGGGTGCTTCCCTACAACCAGTGCTCCTGACCTACTCTATAGCACCCCCTGCAGGGAAAGGCTGGGAGTGGAGTAGCAGGGCGCTCCCCCTAGAGCCAGTGCTCCTGCCCTGCTTCCTACAGCGCCCCCTGCTGGGAGAAGCTGGGATTTGGCGTATCTAGGAGCTCCCTCACCTGCACACACCCCACTCCCTTCTGGGAGAAGCTGGGATTTGAAATATCTAGGCGCTCCCACCTACACACGTGCACGCACGCACACACACCACCCCCTGCTGGACAAAGCTGGGACTTGGAGTACCTTTAGGAGCTCCCCCACTCCATCCCCTCCCTGAGAGGAACTGTATGGGTTTCCAGCGGGGCAGGCTGTGTTGTTTTGAAGGAAATGCAGCTCTGAGCCCAAGCTTTTCCTGTGCTTCCCAGATGATAAACATCCCCCTGACCCCTCACCTCCGGCTCTGTCACACCGTCTGAAGGGGGGTGGGGGGGCGCGGGAAGGCTGGGTCTTTCCGCTCCCCATGCCGATACCCCTGTGACCCTGGGCGCCCTGCACCCTTATGCCAGCCGGACACTGCTCCCCTGAGAGCCACCAGCCACTCCAGCCTGGACCCTGCCCCACCCTTCCCCACAATAGTGGCTTGAGATTTATTCCTTCCTCACTTCATGTGGCTGGTTCTTGCTCTGGCCACCCCTGGGCCCAAGGGATCCGGCCTGGCCCCTGATGGAGGCTACCCGGGGGGCAGTTAATTATAGAAGCTTCTCCTTCCTCCCTGGAGCCAAGACGGGCCTTATTTTAGTGCTGTGTCCCCAAGAACTGTCTCATTTCAAACCCACCACCCGCCTGGGATGGGAAACGCCAACGGCAGAGCCAAACTGGGGAACCTGTCAGAGCAATCCCCACCCCGTGTCATTTGAGAGGTGGCCAAGTCAGGTTAAGAAGGATCTGGTCTTCCAGCTGCTCCATCTCCTGCTGAGAACAAGGCCTGTGGCCTCAGTCTGGCTTCACGTGGCAATGGGTCTCGGGGGTGTTAAAACAGGAGGATGTCGGGAATATGCCCCCGAGCTGGGACCGAACCCACATCTGCAGGGTCAGAGCAGAGTTGGCCTTCACAGGGTGGCCTGGGGTGACTTCCCTGGGGCCCCCACAGCAGCCCACGTTTTTGACCGAGCAGCGCGCAGGGCCCCAACATGACCATCCCCGGGGCCCCACGGAGGGTGCCCCTGAGGGGGTGGAGCCACAGGGCAGGAGGTAGGATGATGAGGGGGCCCACAGTTTCTTTGTCCTGGCTCGAACAAATTCTAAGGCTGGACCTGGGTTGGAAACTTGCTAACTCAGCTAGAGTTGCTGTTAGGGTGGCCAGATATACACATTTTTAGAGGACTCTTATGAGAAATGCAGGTTGTAGGGCTGTATTAGAGCCAATGCTGCCCTGCAACCTGTATTTCTCATAACCGACTTCTAAAAATGTGTCTATATGGCAACCCTACTTGCTTCACCATATAGGAGCTGGTGCACACCTCACGCCAGCAGTATTAGCACTTCCTATTGTCCAGGTCATGTCTGCAGCAGTCCCTAATTGGCTGGCCTCTGTGTGTCTCCCCATTGGCTGCTGACCACTATAAAAGCCCACAGCAAGAAGTAGCAACTGTCCACGCAGTGTGGCAGCTAGTTGGCCTTTGGTCCGGTGGAGCATGTGCTCTGGTCCTTGCCCTTCCTCCCCGTCACCTTTGGACTGGTTTCTTGTGCATCCTCATATGATGCTGTCAGCATGCTGCTCTCCACAGTGCCCCTGTTGGGCAGGGGTGGGACTGCGGGACCCGGAGCCTAGAAACCCCAGATAGCATCTGCAGGGGTGGGGCAGCAGATGTCAGTGCTGCTGCTTGTGGGTACATTGCCACCCGGCAAGGGTTTCCACCTCCCCTTTAGTCCAGGACACTTATAAAAAAAATACATGGTGCAGGGCTGCATTGGTTCCAATGCAGCCCTGCACCATGTATTTTTCATAAGTGTCCTGGACTAAAGGGGAGGTGTGGAAACCTTACACCCAGGAGAAGTGTCTCATTTGTCCAAGGAGCAGGTCGGCCTTGTGGGAGAGTCTGTCGTCCAGGCATTCAGCTCTGAGGCAAGGCCTACGTGAAGAGTACCACACACCCTGCAAAGCCCGTCCAAGCCGGGGCAGGGAAAGCCGCTCCAGGAGATAGGGCCGCTCTTTTAGCAGTAATTGGCAGTGGCACTGTCCCTCAAGGGGTCAGAGCAGAGGGAGGGGAGGGCGTCTGGCCTGAGCCCTGGCTATTCTTCTGCCATCAGAACAGTTTACATCTGGCAAGATAAATTGGCCTCTCTTCCCGACAGTGTTTACGTCCTGGCAGCAATTGGACAGGCTGGGGCGCGAGAGGGATTGATAGGGGCCCGGCGTCAATCCTGATGCAGTGAAGGATGTTTGTGTTCACTGAGCAGGTCCCAACAGCTTCTGGAGAAAGCGGATCCCTGACCGGCAGACGTACAAGGCGGGCTATGCTGTGCCAGGGCGGCTGGTGGGGGCTTTCGAAGCCTATGCGTGGGCAGATGATGGCTGGGCTGAGTGCGTGGGACAGCATGGGGGGGCTGCAGATTCAAATGGAGGGATAGCCGCGTAGCAGTGTATGGGAAGCCCAGGACTGGGATATTTGGTCAGGACAGAGGGGTAATTGGCAGACTTGTGTGTGGAGAGCCCACGGTTCGGACAGAATGAGGAGATGCGGGTCCATATTAAGGGGCATCAGCAGAGCAGGGGCGTGGGAGCGCGGGGTTGCGATAGCTGAAGGGATTATGGGACAGGACTGGTCGAGGGGGGAGTGCCGGGTCAGGATGGAGTGGCATTGGCAGAGCTGTGAGGGGAGTCCAGGGCTGGATGTCAGCAGCAAATTAAGGGAAATGATCCCCCCTCAACAGGTGGGCGGGAGCAAGCACTTTTCCAGAGAGCAGCTCTGAGTGAAAGCGCAGGAGCCAGGGGCCTGTTCTGCTGCACACACACACCCCCAGCTCACACTGAATTTGTCCTGGGCTTGTCACTGCCCTATTCCCCCCCTACAGTCACACAGTGCAAGATGCAGATGTTATAACACAAACCGAGGTGCCCCACCCAGCCTCACCTGGTGTGAGCCAGCAACCGTGGGTGGGTAACTCTCCTGTCAGGTGGTGCAGCTCTGAACCCAAGGTGTCCTGCACTGTGCCCCTGCCCTGGGCACAGCCTGTGGTAGTTTGACCTTTCAGAGAGGATCTTTGCAGGATCTCCCACCCTAGCAGCTCCCTGGCTCCACCCCTCTGTGAATAAGCTCCACCCCTCATGTACCTACACGGGGGCACACCCCTCCCAACATTCCCAGTGCCTAAAAAGGGAGAGAAGCTCTCCTACTTCTCATTACAACATCATCTCCCCATTGGCCTGTCAGTGGCGAGTTCTGATTCCTGGAAGACAACCAGGAGAGAGGTGCCTGAGCCTTGACGTCTTTCGCTCTCTCTGTCTCTTGAAAGAGGGACTTTGACCCCCTGAAGAGGGGCAGTGGGATTCACTATCCAAAGCGGGACTAACAAGGGACAGTCGGGAGGTCTGTACACATCAGAATTGCCCAGGCTTTATTCCCTGTGTGTTTGGAGGATTGGCGGGGGGGGCGGGGTGTGCGCCTCTCTTACACCCTGGGATGCCTGTAGGAACCATTCCCTGCTGGGTATGGGCCTGGGACTTGCCTTGAATTCAGAGCTCCATCCCTGCAGGATGAGACTTCACCTGTGACCATCAACAAGCCAGCACCCTTAGAAGTGGGGGAGGGAGAGACCTTTGGGCTAGGGTGGCCAGATATGCAAATTTTAGGACATTTATGGGAAATGCAGGGCTGGGCTACAAAATTTGCATATCTGGTGACCCTATGGTGGGCGGGCAGGCGGACGGGCAGGGTTGCTACCTGTGCAAATTTTTAAGGAACACGTATGAAAAAATACATGTTGCAGGGCCTGCATTGGCAACTAAGTTTGCATAGGTGGCGAGTGCAACCCTACGTATGCGGAGCGTATCCAGTGCTGTGGGTTCAGGGAAGAGACTAGAGAGACAGAATCCCATGGAGGGAGCAGGGGAATCGTCTGTCCAAGTCTGGAAGGGTTTGAGGTGGATGCTTTCCGCACAGGAGGAAGAGGCCTAGGCTAGCGCTTTCTGACCTTCTCCTGCATCCCCCTTAGCCAGTCCCCTCCCGGCCTCCCCCCCCCC
>QEPC01004837.1:1234452-1291066 GCA_003113815.1 Sphenodon punctatus | reverse complement strand
GGGGGGGGGAAGCAGAGCCCTGGGGAGGGGACATCCTGGTAATGGCAGAGTCCAGGACAAAGGGTCATGCTCTGTGCATGCAAGAGAGGGCTGTGTGTGGAGAGCCAGAGACACGGTGTGCATGAGGGGAAGGCAGGACAGAGGATGTGTGGCCGTCAGCCATTGTGTGTGTGAGAGAGAGAGATGGGGCTGGGTAATGGTGGGAAATTGCATGCGTGCGTGTGTAAAGGAGAAAGGACTGAAGTTGTGGTGTGGCTGTGACACGTGTGTGTGTGTTTGTGCAAGAGGGTTGGGGCTGGGTGATGGTGTGAGGTGTGTGTGTGTAAAGGAGGGATAGACTAAAGTTGTGTGGCCATGAGATGTGTGCAAGGAGCGCTGGATGATAGCGTGTGTGTAAAGGAGGAAGGGAAAGACCGATGTCGTGTGGCCATGAGACGTGTGTGTGCAAGAGAACACTCTGCGTGTGCGAGGGTTGGGGCTGGGTGATGGTGGAAGTCACGGTGTGCGAGAGGGAAAGGACTGAGGTTGTGAGACTACACAACGTGTGAGTGTGAGAGCACAAGGAAGAGAACGGGGTGGGTGTCTGCATGTTGCGTTGATGCTGAGGGAATGCAAGAGATTCTGTATGTGTTTACTCCGAAACAGTGCGTGTAGGGAGGAGGGACTGGTGCTGTGTAATCCTTAGAGACTGTGTGTGAGAGAGGGTGAGGTGGAGCTGAGTGACAGTATGAAAGTGTGCGTGAGAGAGAGATCCTGTGTCTGACTGACACACAGTGTGAATATAAGCAGGAAAAGCACTGCGCGTATGACAAAGGCAGTGTCTGTATGCAAGAAAGAGGAGCAGGGTCTCTGTGTGAGAGAGAGATGCTGTGCCTGTGTTCATGAGAGACAAACTGCGTGACAGACCCTGTCTGTACAAAGCGTAGACCACAGCCCCAGCTAACAGCTGCCGGGCCAAGCCCTATTCCCCTGCCTGACCACTCACACTTTGTAAGAGATGCCATTTGGCACAAGGGGGGCTCCAGGAACATAGTCTCGGTGGGGATATGGCAGAGGCACCGGAGGGAGAGCTGGGCTTTGGCATCCCAGTGGGTACAGCACAGACACACTGAACCTGCTCACAGGGCCCCACCTAGGGACACAACATGCAGAGGGTGATGCTTCCCGCCCAATGAGGGCAACAGCCATGAGACTGGGGGTGGAAGGTCGTTTCTCTGTGTCTTTTCCCCCCAATCCTTCTTGGATGAGGCACAAGCTAAAAACACAGAAGGAAATGAGATGCCCAGCTTAGCACCAGGCCATAAAAGCAAAGGGACTGGGAACGGCTGTTAAATTAATACCATTCTTCTTTATTATACAAAATCTTTACAGAATATGAGCCCCACACCCTCCGGTCTCGGCTTAAACAACCCCATATCCCCCCCCCCCACCAGCCCCATAGCTAATGCCCTTATGTAGCAGCAGTGGGGGGCGGGGAGAGCCCCCTCTCTGGAGCAGGGGGGCAAATGGGCCAGTCACGTCTCTCCTGCTGCTAGGCCAAGCTCCATTATGGGGAAGGGGACGCAGCCCTGGTGACATTTGCTGTCCAACGGTCCCTAGTGGCAGAGGCCTGGAGCATGTAGGAAAGCCAAGGGTCCCCCCCCACCTCCATGCACAGGACCCAGAGCATTTCTTCCAGGAGGGGTCAGCATCGGCCTGGAGGAATTGCTCAGAACTCAGCCCGGAGTTGTAACCGCTCCATCATTTGGCCTGGGATCTAGGAGCCCCTGAAGAACTGGGCTCAGCACTAACCCCATCCACCTGCCGAGGGAGACAAACAGGCCCCTTCTGGCCTTTGTCCCTTGAGACCCGAGTTGCTTGGGCTCTGTCTAGCAGCAGTTGAAAGGTGGGCCAGGCCCCTCTGACGCCATGGCTGCACAGGAAAGGTGGGCTGGGCAGCTCCAACACCATGTCCTGTTTCTAAGGCCTCACTGGCACCAGGAAAGATCGGCTGTTGAAAGTAAAGGCAAGGAAAGTGGCAGAGCAGGAGGAGGGATAAGAGCCGGACTCCCAGCATCCCTTGCTGTGAGCGCGAGTTGGCGGCTTTGGCAGCAGAGTCGCTTTGGAGACAGCCGATGAGGGGAGGACGTGAGGACCTGCCCAGTGGCTGAGGGCACTTGGTTGGGTGGCAGCAATGCAGTGTCTTGCTGGAGGGAGAGTCCGGAGCTCACACCCGCAATTCATCTTCCTTCTCTCTGGGCTCCGCCCACCGCCGTGTGCTGGACCTGGCGGGCAGTTGAGGCCTCCGATGAAGCCGGGAGACGCAGGTGAGGATCACGTGCGAGAGGCGGTGGAAACTGACTTGGATGCAGCGCACCTCCCTCATGGCGGGGATCTCGGCGAAGAAGGACCGCTCCCGGCACAGAGGCATCTCACCATCCACCAGCTCCAGGTCCTTGACTACAGCCAGGATTTCCTGCCGCTGCGCCTGGTTACGCAGGCCCCGCACATCCAAGATGGCCGACACATGGGTCTTTCTGCAGAAGGCAAACACAAGGGTTAGAGAGAGAGCAGAGCCAGACACACACGCCCCCAAGCTGCGAACCACAGTCACGTGCTGGGACGGCCTGCCTCCCAACATTTTGGGCAGCCGAAAAGAACAAGCCCCGCCCCTTCAGCCAATAAGCTCAACCCCTCAGCCAATAAGCTCCACCCACATCTCCCAGCATTCCCAGTGCATAAAGAAGGACAAACGCTTTTCTGCTTCTCATGCCTCTTAGTTTCTTGGCCTTGCATGAGCTCCCCCAGTGGCCCCTCAAAGGCTTTGCCTGAGGCTTGAATCTTGGCTTTTTTGTCTCTCCCAAAAGAGGGACTTTGAACCCCTGAAAGAGGGAAAATGGGAATCAGCACCCAACAAGACACTGTTCCTCCTAGCTAGGAACTTTGGGGAAGCATGTAAGGCCCACAATAGCCCCTTCTTGATGCTTTCCCCCACCCTGTTGTGTCTCTCCATCCAGCCCTAGGGAACACAGAGGCCAGGAAACACAGGGGCTGGATCCGCATCGCCCCCCTTCTTGGAGAGGAGTTTATTTAAAGCCCGACAGGCTCAGGTGGCTTGTTAATTTCAGGATGTTGGCAAGGGGCTCATTTAATCAGCAAGACTCCGTTCTGCTGGACAGAGTGTGTATCCACCGTTGCACGGAGCCACTTCACTAGGGATTATCAGACCCCAAATGGATCCCAAGGCAATGGCTTCCTTCCCAGCCCCAGAGGCAGCTCATAGACCCTAGCACCACAGAGGATAAGCTGTTCATTCCCAGCTTTCCAACAATGGGAGCAGACACAACTTCACCCCCCATCGAGCGGTACCTTTGATTTTGAAGGAGGAAGAGTATAATCACAGTTTCCTTCCTCGGTCGCTTCCCGATTACAGCTAGGAATTTGGAGCTAATGAGGGGGAAGGGGACAGTTCTGGGAAGGTGGTGGGGGAGGATTTAAGAATGCCACTTTAATTAGGTCTCTTTTCCCGACAGGGCACGGCAGGTAACTGTGGGCCCTGCAGCCAAGGGAATACGGAAATTGGAAGGTGGTAGAGGAGCAAAGGCAAGACATTTTTCTTCCCAGGCAGTAATCAGATGGTGGGAACTATTTGCTACAGGATGTTTAAAAAGGCCAAGTGTTCAGCAAGGTGCAAAGAGAGATCAAGGCAGCTCCCTGCACCAGCAGCATCCCCACAGCCAGAAGAGTTTGTGGTTGAAAAGCCAGGGGAGAGGGACACAAATGCTCCTGCTTCTGGGCTTGTGTCAGCCTGAAGGCTGGGGAATTGGGTGAGACCCTTCTGGGGCAGATCTGCCACATTCCTCAGAACATCTGGTGCTGAAGAGGGCATGAGTGGTTTTCGATAAGGGCAATATGAGGCTCTCTTAGCCACCTCAAGAGGTCACCCTCTTTACTGATTGGTGGGCTGCGCACCCAGTTCCTGGCTCCTTCTACCACTCTGGGCCTCAACCCCCCAGTTGGAGCTGGTGGCTCATTCGCACTGCAAACTTACCCCTTGTTCCTTAATCTGTGTTAGTCATGTCCAGTAGCAATGTGTTCACACAAGTGCCGAATCCCTTGCATTTCCTCAGAACCTCCCTCTGCCTGCTTTGCTGTGATATTTCCCACAATGCAAAGGGCTTGGAGGAATGCCCTTGTGATATCCCTTCAAGTTACGGAATCCCTGCTCCAAGACACTCTGCCCACTGCTCTATGGTTTCTTGGAGGTAGAAACGAAAACTCCTAGGAAAGTGTATTTCCTATATACTCGGCTGTAGCAGAGGTGCCCAACTCGACTAACAGCCATGGGCGGATCCTATCCTCCATTAACTCATTCTACCCTTTACTGAACTCAGCTGTACTACTGCCCTGCATCCCAGGTTACGTTGTGTGTTGGGTGAAAAATGTGATGGCTGCCTGTTAATTTCATTGGCTGTCCTCGAGTTTCAGTACGGGAGCGTAAATATCAGATTCTCTGCAGAATTCAGGATTTTTATAAACGTCTCGCCTATCCCCCTTCAGTCACCTCCTTTCTAAGCAGATGAGCCCTAGGCCGTGATCCACGGGCCACTTACTGTGTCAGGCCTCAGCCCCATAAGAAGTGCTATACTGGGCCAGACCAATGGTCCATCCACCCCAGTGATGACAGTGGCCATTCTCAGTCCATTCAGAGAATCATAGAGTTGGGAGGATCATCTAATCCAGCCACTGCTTGGATGCAAGCTGACTACAGCTCCAACATCCCCAAGAGCTGGCTGTCCAGCACCCAGGAGTGATCCATGCCCAGCTGTTCACTTCCAGCTCCAACAGTCAGAGGTCACGTCCTATAACCAACCTGACTAACAGCCACTTATGGATTTATCCTCCAAGAACTTCATCCCATCCTTGTTTAAACCCAACAAGACTCTTGGCCTTAACAACATCCTCTGGCAACAAGTTTAACTGTGTGTTCAGTGAAAAAGTACTTCCTTTTGTTTGTTTAAAATCTGCTGCCAATTTGGGTGATTTCAGATGTTACGGCTGCCCGAATTGACCGCGGGCCGTGGTGTGGTTCAGACCACGGGCGGGGGGTCAAGGGGTGGGTGAACAGACATTCCCCCCTTCCCCCCCACCCGTGGGGAACGAGACACCACGGCCCGCGGTCAATTCAGGCGGCCATAACATCTGTTGGCTCACCCTACCGGGGCCGTGCGGCGCTGCGTGTGGCCACACGGCCCCGCCCCCTGCGCGCCGCCGTCGGCCCGCCCCCCCAGCGCAACGGGCAGGAAGCGCAGCCTATCCGGCCGCACCGACCGGGACCGGGACCGGGACCGGGACCGGGAAGGCAAACCCCGACTGTGGTGAAGGGTGAGTAAACAGACGCGATGAACCCTTCACCACGGCTGTGGTGGCCTTTGACCACGCTTCGTTACCTCCGGGTGGTAAGAGGTAACGAAGTGTGGTCAATGCAAACGCGGGCCGCGTTTGACTGTGGTGAACATCTGGCGGGTGGCAAACAGACGTTCACCGCAGTTCACCACGGCCCGCGTTTGACTGTGGTCGTGGCGCGGTGAATATTCACCCCGTCACGTCTGAAATCACCCTTAGTTTCAAAGAGTGTCCCCAAGTTCTAATATTGATTGAGAGAGTAAGTAACCGCTCCCTATTTACTAGCTCCACATCACTTGTTTTTTTGTAAACTTCTATCATGTTAACCTTACTCAGCGTCTTGGGGGCCAACTCGATGGAGAGGGTGGTCTTGGTGACCGCGCTGCGGCTGTGGAACTCCCTCCCGGCAGAGGCTCAGGTGGCCTCAGACTTCCCCTGCTTTCGAAAGCAAGGCAAGAGCAGGCTGTTCCGCCAGGCATTTGGCGAGGGAGATGGTTTGGGGGGGGTGGATTGGGGTAGGGTGGGTTGTGGGGATAGTTCTTTTGGCAGCCTTCATTATATTTTGTTTTATGACACGTTATTTATTTTAGATGTGTATTTTTTACTAGTGTATTTTATTGTGTGTTCTGACTGTTAACTGCCCTGAGCTGCTTCAGCAGGAGGGGCGGGGCACAAATTTATTTAAATAAATAAATAAATATGGGAGCCGTTCCACACCCTTGACCGTTGCTGGGTCGGGCACAACTCTGTGGTGTAAACTGGGAGTAAGTTTCCCCAAGTGGCGTGAGAGCCAAGGACTACCACAAAGGATTATGTTTCCAGAATAAGCTGAGGGCCAGTCCAAAGGAGGGGACATCAGAAGAGACGTGCCACATGTCAAGATCCAGACCCACCCTTGGATCCAATAGCCAGGAGTCAGACTGTAGCAGGAGCATGAGGGGCCATAACTTGGGGGGGCGAAGCAGGAGGGCAGAGCAAGGGGAAGCAATGCAAGAGCTGCAGCCAAGGACTGAGCGCCATCTGGTTGCTCAGACTAAAGAGCAGTGCTGGACTACAAGAAGCTTTATACAGGGCCTGAACCAGTCAGGAGAAGGGGGATTGTAACCAGCCAATCAGGAATAGGCTTCTATTATCCGTGTGAGCTGATTGGGCTCTTGCTCCCTCCAGCCACCAGCATGGGACTGTAGACATGAGCTTCTAGCTGCATTTCATTTATTTATTTATTTATATAGCACCACCAGTGTACCTGGCATTGTACAATCAATCATTCTAGACAGCGCCCTACCCCAATTTAAGAAAGACAAGGGGAGGGGGAGACGAGAGGTGAACATCAGGAGAGAGAGAAGGAGACATTCATCAGGTTGAGAAGTTGCAGGTGCACGTGCTTCACTTAGTTACAGGGAAGAGATTCGGGGGGAGAGCAGGCAATTTCACTCATGGGGAGCTAGAGAAAGCCTGACTGAAGAGGTAAGTTTTCAGGAGGCATTTGAAATTGTGGAGGGAGGGAGCAGAACGAATGCATCCCGGGAAGGACTTAGTTCAAGACCCTCTACAGTGTGAGGTGAAGGGAAATTAGGGTTGCCACTTCTCACAGGTTTGACCCTGACGCTCCCATAAGGGAAACGTGTGACGTAATCGTCCCCTGTTATTTTAAAACCAACACACCAAGGAGAACCCTAGTGCCCCAGCCGTTCCCAGCGACCTCCCCTTCCCTCGCTGGCAGACAGAATTCTTGTCCAGCGGCCAATGCTAACTACTTCGAAGATGGCCGCCCGGCAGGAAGTTGCTCCTAAGCCCACTTCCTGTGTGAGTTCAATCGCTTGTTTTTCTCCTCCTGGACGTCTTTTCAACCACACACACAACCAACAACTCCAGGAGGGTCCAGATAAAACAGGAAACGTCCGTCAGCCACACTTAACAGGCAATCTGTCGCCTCCGAAACAATTCTCCAGGATGCAATAAGCAGGAAGATGGAAAGGAAAGCAAATAGCACAGGCATGATAAGACACCGCTTCACCCTCCCGCAGTGACGCAGTCGGCCGCTGGCAAAACATGGGCAGCGTGGAAGGCGGAGGTGGGTATTTATAACTCTGCTCATCCTGGGGAACAGGGTGTGACACGGGGTTCCAGGAATGTGCTGCCATGGGAGAGAGCAAAGGAAGGAGAAGGTGCTAATTCCTCCCCCGGGGGGGCCCTGTTTAGCCCTTGCAGCCACTAGCAAACTCAATGAGCATCTGTGCCCGGGGTGGGGGGCTGAAACGGGGACCCGCGGAGGGATCGGTTGGGCGTAGTTGTCATAGGGACAGGCGGCACAGCTGCACTGGGGCTAGGGTGGCCACCTATGCACATTTTTAAGGAACGCTTATGAAAAATACATGTTGCAGGGCCTGCTTCGCTGCACTGACAACCCTAGCCACCTATGCAACCCTGCACTGGTGCATTAGCAATGTTGCAATTGGTGCATTGCAGGGCCTGCATCGGTGCATTGGCAACCCTAGCCACTATGCAACCCTGCACTGGTGCATTAGCAATGTTGCAATTGGTGCATTACAGGCCAGCATCGGTGCATTGGCAACCCTAGCTACTATGCAACCCTGCACTGGTGCATTAGCAATGTTGCAATTGGTGCATTGCAGGGCCTGCATCGGCGCATTGGCAACCCGAACCACCGATGCTATTTTTTAAGGAACACTTATGAAAAATACATGTTGCAGGGCCTGCATTGGTGCCTAAGGCATAGGTGGCAACCCTAATTGTGGCCCTCAAGTCGGGGGTGNGGGCCGTGCGGCGCTGCGTGTGGCCACCCAGCCCCGCCCCCTGCACGCCACCATTGGCCCGCCCCCCAGCGTGACGGGCAGGAAGTGCGGCCCTACCCGGCCGCGTTTGACTGTGGTGAACATCTGGCGGGTGGCAAACAGACGTTCACCGCAGTTCACCACGGCCCGCGTTTGACTGTGGTCGTGGCGCGGTGAATATTCACCCCGTCACGTCTGAAATCACCCTTAGTTTCAAAGAGTGTCCCCAAGTTCTAATATTGATTGAGAGAGTAAGTAACCGCTCCCTATTTACTGGCTCCACATCACTTGTTTTTTTGTAAACTTCTATCATGTTAACCTTACTCAGCGTCTTGGGGGCCAACTCGATGGAGAGGGTGGTCTTGGTGACCGCGCTGCGGCTGTGGAACTCCCTCCCGGCAGAGGCTCAGGTGGCCTCAGACTTCCCCTGCTTTCGAAAGCAAGGCAAGAGCAGGCTGTTCCGCCAGGCATTTGGCGAGGGAGATGGTTTGGGGGGGGTGGATTGGGGTAGGGTGGGTTGTGGGGATAGTTCTTTTGGCAGCCTTCATTATATTTTGTTTTATGACACGTTATTTATTTTAGATGTGTATTTTTTACTAGTGTATTTTATTGTGTGTTCTGACTGTTAACTGCCCTGAGCTGCTTCAGCAGGAGGGGCGGGGCACAAATTTATTTAAATAAATAAATAAATATGGGAGCCGTTCCACACCCTTGACCGTTGCTGGGTCGGGCACAACTCTGTGGTGTAAACTGGGAGTAAGTTTCCCCAAGTGGCGTGAGAGCCAAGGACTACCACAAAGGATTATGTTTCCAGAATAAGCTGAGAGCCAGTCCAAAGGAGGGGACATCAGAAGAGACGTGCCACATGTCAAGATCCAGACCCACCCTTGGATCCAATAGCCAGGAGTCAGACTGTAGCAGGAGCATGAGGGGCCATAACTTGGGGGGGCGAAGCAGGAGGGCAGAGCAAGGGGAAGCAATGCAAGAGCTGCAGCCAAGGACTGAGCGCCATCTGGTTGCTCAGACTAAAGAGCAGTGCTGGACTACAAGAAGCTTTATACAGGGCCTGAACCAGTCAGGAGAAGGGGGATTGTAACCAGCCAATCAGGAATAGGCTTCTATTATCCGTGTGAGCTGATTGGGCTCTTGCTCCCTCCAGCCACCAGCATGGGACTGTAGACATGAGCTTCTAGCTGCATTTCATTTATTTATTTATTTATATAGCACCACCAGTGTACCTGGCATTGTACAATCAATCATTCTAGACAGCGCCCTACCCCAATTTAAGAAAGACAAGGGGAGGGGGAGACGAGAGGTGAACATCAGGAGAGAGAGAAGGAGACATTCATCAGGTTGAGAAGTTGCAGGTGCACGTGCTTCACTTAGTTACAGGGAAGAGATTCGGGGGGAGAGCAGGCAATTTCACTCATGGGGAGCTAGAGAAAGCCTGACTGAAGAGGTAAGTTTTCAGGAGGCATTTGAAATTGTGGAGGGAGGGAGCAGAACGAATGCATCCCGGGAAGGACTTAGTTCAAGACCCTCTACAGTGCGAGGTGAAGGGAAATTAGGGTTGCCACTTCTCACAGGTTTGACCCTGACGCTCCCATAAGGGAAACGTGTGACGTAATCGTCCCCTGTTATTTTAAAACCAACACACCAAGGAGAACCCTAGTGCCCCAGCCGTTCCCAGCGACCTCCCCTTCCCTCGCTGGCAGACAGAATTCTTGTCCAGCGGCCAATGCTAACTACTTCGAAGATGGCCGCCCGGCAGGAAGTTGCTCCTAAGCCCACTTCCTGTGTGAGTTCAATCGCTTGTTTTTCTCCTCCTGGACGTCTTTTCAACCACACACACAACCAACAACTCCAGGAGGGTCCAGATAAAACAGGAAACGTCCGTCAGCCACACTTAACAGGCAATCTGTCGCCTCCGAAACAATTCTCCAGGATGCAATAAGCAGGAAGATGGAAAGGAAAGCAAATAGCACAGGCATGATAAGACACCGCTTCACCCTCCCGCAGTGACGCAGTCGGCCGCTGGCAAAACATGGGCAGCGTGGAAGGCGGAGGTGGGTATTTATAACTCTGCTCATCCTGGGGAACAGGGTGTGACACGGGGTTCCAGGAATGTGCTGCCATGGGAGAGAGCAAAGGAAGGAGAATGTGCTAATTCCTCCCCCGGGGGGGCCCTGTTTAGCCCTTGCAGCCACTAGCAAACTCAATGAGCATCTGTGCCCGGGGTGGGGGGCTGAAACGGGGACCCGCGGAGGGATCGGTTGGGCGTAGTTGTCATAGGGACAGGCGGCACAGCTGCACTGGGGCTAGGGTGGCCACCTATGCACATTTTTAAGGAACGCTTATGAAAAATACATGTTGCAGGGCCTGCTTCGCTGCACTGACAACCCTAGCCACCTATGCAACCCTGCACTGGTGCATTAGCAATGTTGCAATTGGTGCATTGCAGGGCCTGCATCGGCGCATTGGCAACCCGAACCACCGATGCTATTTTTTAAGGAACACTTATGAAAAATACATGTTGCAGGGCCTGCATTGGTGCCTAAGGCATAGGTGGCAACCCTAATTGTGGCCCTCAAGTCGGGGGTGGGTGGGAGGGACCACACTCCCTGTGTCCCCTGCCATTGGGGTGGGGGGTGGGCATTCCATTTCTGCCCCCTAGCTACACCGCTGGGCCTGTAATGAGCCCGTGATGGTGGAGGGTTGGTTGGGAAGACTGAACTGGCTACTTTGGGGTCACAGCAGGGCTGGCCCATCTCTTAGGAAACTTGTTCGGGATGGTGGCTTTCAGGAGGTGTCCACCTAACTCTTCAGAGCCTCGTAAGGTGTCCGGGATCCTCAGCGGCCTGGGCCACTCAAGTAGGTTTGCCGCCGCTTGCTTTGACCCTAGTATCTGGGTTTTTCAGGTCAGCCGGGGCACCCTCGGTAACCAGAGAAACTGGGCCAGAAGGGCCGTGTCCCGTGGCAAAGGGACAGTCACTCCCCTTCTTGACATATTACCGCCCCTTACGGAGCATCATGATGCCCCACAGGGACTTTCCCACCCCCACGCCCTTTTATGATGCAGCCGTTTCGACTGGCGGGGGTGAAAACCCAGAAAGGTGGCAAGACCGCTTGTAAGTTACGCTGCTTGCTAGCAGAGCCCACCGTGGGGGCTAAATGCTCCCGTTGGAGCACTCTGCTCCTGGCCCCGCTCCTCTCTCCTAGCAAGCCCGCAGATCAGACACGTCCCACCTGACTGGCTTTTTCCACCGCCTGGAGAACCTTCCTTGATTAATGTTCCCACTTCAGCTTTGATGTTCAGTGTGTTTGTTCTTTCCCGTTTTTTGGAACAAAACCATGGCTCCTGGCCACCGTGGCAATGAGCCGCAGTGGAGCATGGCACGCTCTCCAAGCCTGACCTGGCCTTGGATAAGGAGGGCGACTGGAGTCTAGGCATGACGGGGTTTGATGGTGAGGACATGACAGCAATTTAACCCCACGGGGTCTCCCAAGGGACAGTCCCCGATACTGCTGCCACAACGCGACCACCTCTGGGGTGACACATCGGCAGTCATAAAGAACACAGTGTCTAAAAGACAGGACAACCTCTGCCTTGCTGCGAAATAAAGAGATTAAGTTAATCTGGATTTCGGCCACAGGTCCTTGAAGGGTCGTGACACTGGTTAAGTGGCCCATCTGCAGACGTCATTTCCCAGAAGCATGTTCCCTCCCCCCGGGTACCAAGCCCACACAGAGGTCTCCCCATCCAGCTACTGACCCAGGCGTGACCTTACTTAGCTGACAGAGCTACCACCCTTCCCTCTGAGGTAAGTTCTCCAAAGTTCCTGCTCAACTGCTGACCTGTCAGTCCTTTCTCTGAAAGGGAACCAGTGAAGCATCTTTAAAAGTCAATTCTGGGAACTGGAACTAGGGCTACATCCACCCATAAAGACCCTTCCCCTTTACACTGGTGATGTCAACCTACCTTGCAAGCGTTTGCACGAAAGCAAAGCAGTTACCCCAGGAAGGAGGACTCCACAGGACATTTAATTGTTACGCAAAGAGTTCGGCATTAAATGACTCAGTATGCATACTTAACACCTTTTCCCTGTTTACACAACCGCTTACCTCTAGGAGTAAGTTACTTTGAGTACTTATTTCTCTTTAATCAGGAGAACATAGCCCCTCCCCACCCCGCAGTAACCACCTCCTACTTTCCTTTGTTTGGGTGAAGGCAAGCAGACGCAGAATTCTGGGGTTCATGGGGACAAGCCATTCAAAACTCTACAATCCGGGATGGGGAAGCATTCAGCCCCGTGAAATCTGGCCTCTTCCCAGTTCAGGGATCTGGCCCCTAGACCCAGCCTCTCTTCTCAAGCATCGAGGGAGAGAGCAGCAGCGGTAAGGGAACGCGCTCAAGGATAAGGGCTGGCTCTGGGTGCCAGATCCACAATCCAGAAAACTCCTCTCCCTGCCCCAGTTACACACCGAGCCATGCACGGTCTCCATATCCCTTCCCTGCAATCTTCACCCCACAGCCCTTTCACTGGGCCCTGCAAATCCTTCCCCAACGGCCTTAGATCATTTCTCTTTCGGTGCTGAAATAATTTGGGATCATGCAGGTAATGGAGGTCACTCTCCAGATTATCTGGTGCCGTTTTTAATGGCCAACATGGCCCCCAGCTAAAAAAAATAAATCTCCTCACCTCTAAGCTAAGGAGACCGTGGCTTCATGAATCATTCCATCAGCCTGTCACGCGCTCTCTGCTTATCCTCGATTGTCTTGCCAACTGTTGACCCTCTCACTTTCTGCTTCAACACACCACTGCCACAGTCATCCACTCGCTATGTCATCTCGTTCCTCCCCTCCTCTGCTCCCTCTTCCCTTTAGCATCTAGCAGAAACTCTTGGACTTCCCCTTCAAGGCTCTTCATGGCCTCACTCCCTTTTATCTTTCTGGCCTCATCTCCTACTATAATCCCTCCTGGGAAATTTGCTTCTCCTCTGCCACCACCCTCACCCGCCCTAGACTGTCTCCTGCTCCCCAGATCATCTCTCTCAAAAGTCCCATCCTGCCCCCTACACCTGGAACTCCCTCCCCAAGAACATACGTTTTGCTCTCTCCCTCCTGACCTTTGAATCCCTCCTAAAAATCTAGCTTTTGCATCAGGCTTCTCCTAGCACCTCACCCCCACAGATGGCTCACTGATATAAGGAGCTGCTTAACTGAGTCAGATCAATGGTTCATCTTAGCCCAGTATTGTCACAACCTGACATAGCAGCAGGGTTTCAAATCCAGCTCTCCAGGATCCTCGGCAGAGGCCTCCCCCAGGCGTGCTACCCCAAAACCCTCCAGGATCCCTGGCAGAGGCCTCACCCAGACGTGCTACTCCAAAACCCTCCAGGATTCCCGGCAGAGGCCTCACCCAGGCGTGCTACCCCAAAACCCTCCAGGATCCCCGGCAGAGGCCTCACCCAGGCAGGCTACCCCAAAACCCTCCAGGATCCCCAGCAGAGGCCTCATCCAGGCATGCTACCCCAAACCTCTCCAGGATCCCCAGCAGAGGCCTCATCCAGGTGTGCTAACCCAAAACCCTCCAGGATCCCCAGCAAAGGCCTCATCCAGGCATTCTACCCGAGATCCTGAATTGGAGATGTCGGAGATTGAACTTGGAACCTTACAACCCACCCTGTCATGATGTTTCCCCTTATACCATCTTATCCTCCAGAGTCTTCCTTATCCCCCTGGAACTAAGCTAAACATGGGTACTTGCAACTTCTCAACTTCCTGAATTTCTCTCTCTCTCCCCCTCGGTTCTGCTGCCCCTTGTCTGGTCCTCTCTTGTCCCCTCTACATTGTAAGCCCCTCGGGGCAGGGACCCATCTCTAATCAGGACTTAGTGCCAGGCCCAATTGCTGGTGCTCTTTACATAATAATTATTTAATAATTATTATTATTTAATAATAGTAAAGTGCTTTATTATTTACACTGAAGCAGAGCACCCAGACTGACCAAGCAGTAATGCATTATTGACTCAAACAAGCAGAGGTTACCTTGCACACCGCCCCCACCCCCACCCCAGCCCCACATACTCACTGTACATCGGGGAAGTCCCTCACAAGGATCCCCACTTCCATCTGGATGGAGGGCGTGTCTTCCAGCACGAGGATGTCAGCCAGATGGGGTACAGCTGCATTCAGCCACAGAGAAGTGGACTTCTGTAAAGGGGGTGGGGGAAGGCAGGTGTCAGTCAGGGAGGGGACCAGGGATAACCTCTTGTCCATCCTGCTTACAGTACTGAGATGGGAGAGGAGACAGATTGTCATAAACAAACCAAAGGAAACGCTTTTGCACACAATGCACTATTGACCTGGGGAACTCACTGCCAAGGGAGTCAGTTACAAAACGGAGTTTTTAGAAAAAGGGATTAGACGCATTCACGGAGAATGGGTCCACTAGCCAAGAAGGACAGAGGCTAAGGCCATCACGAAATCTGGTGAAAGCCCAGGAGTGAAGGACGGGGGGGGGTGTCATTCCATTATTGTCTCAGAGTTATTTGGTGTCAGCCAAAGTTGAGAGACAAGATCGTGGGCTATTGGCCTGGGTTAGTTTCCTATGGACGGGCTAGAGTTACCTCGGCTGTCCCCTGCTACCAGCACAACAAAGGACAAAGCCCCCTGGATTCCAAACGGAGGCGGTGGAGACAGAGCTAACAGGGAGTGTCTTCTCCCTGCTACCGCTTTGGAGGAATAAACAAGGATGTCCCAGAGTCTTGTATAAAAATCTGGAATCCCTCCTTGGGTGGATTTTTAGCTTCCGATTCCGAGTGGGGAACATTTCCCCCAGGAATGGAGCACTTTGAGAGTTCGTACCAGCTGCGCACACCAGATAGGGGTGGCGGGCAGGCCGGAGGGAGTGTGCTCTCAGGATGGGTCTCTCTACCCACCCACCTGCAGTGGGCCCAGGCGGGGCCTCCCCAGGGTCTCTGCCATGCACCCTGTGTTAGGAGGGGTCCCCCTGAGCCGTATCCAATTCCTCTCTAAGCAGGAGCCCAGGGGACCAGATCGTAGCCAAAGCAGGTCTTACCCCCTTTAACCCACAAAAGGTCTAGAAAGCCCCCTCTCACCAGCCGGATGAAGAGCTCCTTGAGCAGCTGGGCCTCGTCCCCCAGCTTGGTGGCCATCTTGGCTCTCATCTTGGAGGAGGTGCAGATGATTCGCACCTGCATCAGCGGCCGGATGTACTCGATCAGCACCCGGCGGTGCACTTCGTTCACCAGCATCTGGCGGGGAAGCGGAGTGGGGCTGGGGTCAGAGGAGGTCGGGCTCACACTACCAGAGAACAGAGGAGCCGCAACCCCTGGCACTGCCAGCCATGCCAGGCACCGTCAGAGCCACACTGCGGGGCTTAGCTTGGCAAGGTGCAATGGATCCTGGCCACGGCATCTCGGGCATGGTGGGAGACTGCAAGGCCCCATTCATTTCTCTCCTCTCTCTCTCTCTCTCTGTCTGCAATTGCCCTCCTCCTAATTGTGCCCTCAAACAAAGGAATGAGCCCCCCCCCACCTGAAAGACCTTAGTTCCACCACTGCCCAGCTGCGCCCCCCTAAAGCCAGCTCTGGTGCCGGCACTCCATAGAGGAGGAGCCGTGTCAGAAGGGGGGGGGGGAGGTAAAATCCCTTTGGCCTGCCCCCTTTTTGACATGGTTGCCCCTAGAAATCCCAGTTCTCTGGATTAGCCACAGGCACCCCTGGTGGACCTGGAGGAAATCAGGAACCCAAAGGCTCCCATGTCAAAACGCAGGCGTCTCCAAGCAAAGCCCAGGGAGGTGGCAACTCTACCTGGGACCTGATGGCTCTTAGGTTTATTAATACAACACAGCAGCACTTGTGGTGGAAACGGAGCATGGTGACCGCATCTTTCTTGGCCCCAATCCTGCAGCTACTCCTTATCCAAGAGATCCGCCCTGTTACAGAGGTGATGGAGCCTGGGAGCAAATTTGCTCCAGTATCACATTTTTCTCCGTGTGACTGTCTGCCCTCTCAGAAGGCCTGAGAGAGAACAAGGCCGTGATCTTGTCAGAGCTCATCAGCTCAGCCAGGCTGGCCTAGTGGCCGAATAAATCAGACAACCCAGCACCATCTCCAAGGAGGAGGAGAGCGTCTGGCAGGAAGGCTAAGGCAGGATGGGGGAGGTTGCGGACGAGAGGCTAGCCAACCCTCAGGGAGTCCACATTCTCAGCTGACTTATGGGTCCAGGAAGATGTTTGCCGTGGACCTGCTCACACCCATGGCCTCTCCAACCCCACAGCCTCCTCCCTGACCCAGTTATGCCAGGGCTGCAACCGTGCTGGGGTATTTTCAAATACGGAGATGTGTCTGTTTCAAAGCATGCTGGGGAAATCCAGGCAGTTCTCCGGCGGAGGAGGGGAAGCTTCCAGTATAAGCAGCCCTGAAACCAACAGGACTGCCTGGGGGGAAGTCAGTGCACGGAATCTAGCCTACGCTTATAGAAGTCACTGCCAAGATGCAGCCACCTCTGGGGTGGATCCCAGGGGCGGTTTAGCAGCCAAGAGCTACAAAAAGGCAGTCACTTTAGGAAGAGAAGAACACAGCTTCCCTAGAACGCAGGGTAAAAACGTAGCCGCCCCTGCTCACCAACCTGGTATGGCTCTTGCTTCATCTTCTCGAGCTTCTGGATGTACTCCGAGAGCAGCGCCAGGATGCTGTCGAAGGCCTCCGAGTTGCTGAGCCACTTCCTCTTCATCAGTTTGTGGAAGTAGGGCTGGCAGGAGGGAAGGCAGGGCTGAGCACCAAGGTGGGGGCATGGACAGATTAACCACTGGGCTGCGGGGCAGGGGCAATCAGTCCATGGGCCAACATTTACGTCTGCCTCGACTGAGCGCTCCGTGCAGCTTCACAGCTAGCGCCACGCAGTAGCATCAGTGTCACACGCTTCCCGTCCGTGACCCCTCTCTCAAACACTGCCCCCCCCCCCTCCCCAAAGCGTCAGAGTTGAGCAGAATCTCTTAGCTTTGTCAGGGAGGGGTAAAGAAGACCTTGAATCCAGCCTTGGCCTGGCCCACACCAGAGAATGGGGGCAGCCTCCTACCGGCAAAGCTGAGGCTGTGAAGGGGAATGGAGGTCAGGGGTGCCCCCTCTGGCTCGCTCCCTCCTGCTCCCTGCCCTTGCCAGGGAAAGGAGGAAGGTGCCAGTTCAGTTTTAAGCCCCTTGGGGGGGGGGGGGCTGACAGAGGATGCGTGGGGACCTCTATCCTCCTAAGGAGAGCCGCTGCTCTGCCCTCTTGGCTGCTGCCCCAGACAGACCCATTCCCGTGGCTCAGAGTGCCCTGTTGTTTGGTAGGGTACAATACCGGGGGTTCAGGGGATCAGACTGTCTACCAGGCACAAAGCACCAAGGAGACCCTCTCGGTGCCCTGCTCACGTCTCTGCTGTCGAAGCAGAGCCTAGGCTTCCCAGCATCCTTTGCGCTCAGCCGCCATACTGGAATGAGACAGCAGCTCTGCTATCTGCTGCTTTGGCCCCATCTACAGAGCCAGACCAGACAACTGGGGGGACACTCCCCTGATTTTGGGGAGCCCTTCCTTCATTTCATTTCCCAGCAGCCTCTGCTCCCTGCTACTATTTGAATCTCCTGAATGCTGGACGAATAGGGGCAGTTGCCAAGGACATTGGTGGGCGCTGAGGGGAAGAGGAGCTAACCCCACCATTTTGGACTGTGCTTGCTCCGGGCCCCCAAAATTACCTTGAGGTCTTCAAAGAGCCGGTCAGCTAACACCCGGTTGCAGACCCGGGTCACCCTGTCGAGGGAAGCAGAGGCCCGGCAACTGGCGCCTTCGCTCTCAGGATGGCCGAACTGGACCAAGCGCCCAACATAGTCTCTGAGGGGTGGGGGGAAAGGCACCTGTCAGTGTGTGGCAAATAAGATGGCCAGATAGGCAAATTTTAGAGGAGATTTATGAGAATTACAGGTTGAAGAGCTGCATTGGAGCAGATGCAGCCCTGCAACCTGTATTTCTTATAAGTGTCCTTTAAACTTTGCCTATCTGGCCACCCTAGTGGCAAGGAGGGGCTGGGTGGCCACTCAGACCCTTCTCCCACCAAGAAGTGACTTCAGTCCACCCCAGTCCTTGCAGCCTTGGGGGGCTGAGTAGGATTGCCTCCCCACCGGGCTGACTCAGGTAGCGTTATCATATCTCCCCTTTAATCCAGGACACTTATTAATTATTATTATTATTATCATGTACCTGGCGCTTTACAAAGTAATTGAAAAGACACGGTCCCTGCCCTAGGGCTTACAATCTCGGGGGGGGGGGGGAGACGAAGGAAGGGGAACCGAGGGAGAGACAAGGAGTAACATTCACGAGGATGTGAGGTCTCAGGTGCACGCGCTTGGCTTGGATACATCGAGAATGATGGCTGGCTGGTCCGTGTGGTGAGGATATGAGTACACAGACCTCAGGTAACATTGTACTGGATGGAGGGGATCAGCAGGAGTTAGGAGAGGGGAGCGAGGAGTTGGGGAGGGCAGAGCGGAAAGGGTGGGTCTTGAGGAGGGATTTGAAGGTACGAAGGGAGGGCTTGAGGCGGATGTGGGCAGGGAGGGAGTTCCAGGCGTGGGGGGCTGCTAGGGAGAAGGGACGAAGGCAGTTAGGGGAGCAGGGGAGGCGTGGAGGGTGAGGGAGGGGATGGAGGAGGAGCGGAGTTCACAGATTGGAGTACGGAGGGAAATTAGCGCAGAGAGGTAGGGGGGAGCGAGGGTGTGAAGAGCTTTATAGGTGAAGACTAGGAGCTTGTGCAGGATTCGTTCAGGAAGGGGGAGCCAGTGAAGAGAGGAGGGGCTGCATGTGGTCAAAGTGACCAGCGAGGTGAATGACCCTGGCAGCAGAGCTTTGGACGGAGATAAGGGGAGAAAGGGGAGAGTGGGGGAGGCCAGTGAGAAGGAGGTTACAGTAATCGAGGTGAGAGATGACCAGGGCATGAACAAGGGTTTTGGCAGAGGAGACAGAGAGAAAAGGGCGAATCTTAGCAATGTTATGGAGGGAGAAGCGACAGGATTTGGCAACAGAGTCGATGTAGGGTTTAAAAGAAAGGGCTGAGTCAAAGATGAAGCCTAAGCTACGGGCTCGGGAAGGATGGTGACCCCATCAATGAGAATCGACAGGGAAGAGGGAGAGGAAGGATGGGGGGGAGATAAGGAGTTCAGTTTTAGCCATGTTGAGTTTGAGTTGACGTTGAGACATCCAGAGAGACAGTTGATGAGGCGAGCTTGAATAGATGGAGAGAGAGAGAGGGAGTAGGGAGATAGAGTTGAGTGTCATCATCGTAGAGATGATATTAGAAGCCATGGGAGGCAATGAGTTTGCCTAGGGACAGGGTATAGATACAGGAGAGGGCCAAGGACAGAGCCTTGGGGAACACAAACACCAACCGAGAGGGGAAGGGAGGAGGAAGTGGGGTTGGCAAGAGACACATTGAAGGAGCGGTCAGAGAGGTAGGAGGAGAACCAGTCGAGGACAGAGCCATGGAGGAAACCAAGGGAGTGAAGTGACTCCAGCAAGAGTGAGAGCGGGGGAGGCCAGTTTTTTATCCACTTATACAAAAATACATGGTGCAGGGCTACACTGGAACATTGGAACCAACGCAGCCCTGCAGAACGCCTGTTTCATAAGCATCCTTGATTAAAGGGGAGAGAGGACAACCCTAGAGTCAGGGCCCCAGGTGGAACCTCAGTATCTCTGGGTTATCTGGGTCCCCAGGGCATGGCCGCATTGGGGAACATGCTATAGAACAGGCAGATCTACCCTTCTCCCACCAGAGGACTCAGCAGCCCCCTCTCGCTGGCCAGCTGAAGAGCTTCTGACGGCCTATCTGGCAGCCAACCCAGGGAGTTTGTATCCGTTCTCAGAGTCGCCTGCAGCAGGGGAAAAAGATTCCTCCAACCCACTGAAGCTTTGGTCCTTCCCGTTCTCGATGGATGAGCCAGCCTGGCTGCAATGACAGCCCCTCACCTGAAGGGGGGGCAGCAGTTGATGAGGGCGACGGTCCGTCCCATGTAGCTCTCAGCAGGGGGATCGCTGTCACCCCGCCTCTCGTGGAAGCGCTCCACTTTCTTCTGAAAGCTGCAGGCAGGGGAAGAACGGTGAACGTGGGACCCTCGCATTCCTGTACCGCACAACACAATCCTCCCCTTCCTACCGAGCCAGGCATGGGCAGTGCAAAGAGGTGGGGTTGCACACACACACCCCTTGCTCCTACCTGTTCCAAGTGTTGTGACATCAGGATGCTTGGAAAGGGGGCGTGGTCACATCAGAAAGAGGAAGGGCAAAGTGGCTCCCCCTGCCCAAAAGTGATTCTGCTGGTGCCTTTCCCCCAGGTGTGCCCCTCACAACCCCAGCCTTTCTCCCGCAACAACCCTTGTACTCTGTGTGGCCAGGCAATGGGCGTGAGTCTTTGCAGGATAGGCAATAGAGTCAGCGCAGCCCTGCAACCTGTATTTCTCATAAATGTCCTCTAAAATTTACATATCTGGCCACCCTACCCATATTTCCAGCAGCTAGAGGAACAAGAGCCACCTCCAGAGACCATAGGCTCCACCCCTCAGTGAATAAACTCCACCCCTTCACATGCATGCACCTGTCTCCAAACATCCCAACTGCCTAAAGAGACAGACAGACAGACGCTCTCTTGCTTCTCACTCCACTTCCTTTCTTGTTATTCCATCATCTCCCCACTGTCCTCTCAAGGGCTTTTCCTGGGAGGCCACTGGGAAAGAAGGACCCTGATTTTCTTGTCTCAAAAAGGGATTTGACCCCTGAAAGAGGGACAGTGGGATTCAGCAGCCAATGTGGGATCGTCCTTCCTATGGACTGTTGGGAAGTAATAGGGGCTGGTGAGGTTGCACCTCATCTGCATACCCTCCCAGCTGCCTCAACTGTTGTCACCTGAGGACGCCGTGACCCACCCGGGGCTTGGACTCTTTGCTACCCTGAGCGCCAAGAGCCGGCCGGCCGGCCGGATCACTCTATTCTTCAACAAGATATTCCAGTAACTTTAGGAAATTCCCTTGCTTCAGTCTACTTCTGCTGCTACATTTACCTCTACCGAGCTCTACAGGAGCTCCTTCTTCTAGCCTTCCTCTGCTATCATGGCTATTCTGGGTTTTCCCTTCCAGTTCCTGTCTTCCTTCTATTCTTCTCTGCCCCCTCCTTCTACCTCCTCAACTCCTCCTTGCTCATCTTCTTTCTTACCCCCGCATAACCCCGCAGTCCTGCTCCAACCCATCTACTCCCCAGGCAGCCTTTCCACCCCACCTCTCCTCCTCATCCCCTCCCCTCTCCTAACCCCATTCCCATACCCTGTCTACCCCCTAACCAGCTCCCCTTTTCCTGTTCGCTTTGGAACGGCCACTTCTCCATCAAAAAATCAGCTTTTATTCGTTATCTCTTTTTCTCGCTCCTTCCAGCTTCTTGCCCTTACTGAGACATGGATCCCTCCATGTGACACTGCGGCTCCCACTGCCCTCTCCCTCGCCGAAATCTCACAGTCATGTTGACTTTCTTCACTTTAAGTTCTCCCTCAGCTCTGCCATCTCCCTCGCTCGATAGCACTACTTTGCCACCCGCATTGAATCCTGTTCTTGTGACCCCTGTTGCCTCTTCTCAACCTTCAATTCCCTTCTCAAGCCCCCTTGTCCTCTACCCCCACCCCCTTCCCTCACTGCTCAGGATCTTGCCTCATTTTTCACTAACAAGATAGATAAACGCCACCTTGATATGGCTTCCCACTCCTCTCCATCCCCTCTTTGCTTCCCTCCCTCCTGTCCTCCTTCCCCCTAGCCTCCCTTGAGGAAATCACCTCCCTGGTCTCCACTCCCAACCCTTCCACTTGCCCCCTTGATCCTATCCTTTCTCACCTCCTGACCTCTATTGCACCCTCTGTCTCCCCATCCCTCCCGCACATAGTCAATCTCTCCCTCTCTACTGGCTCCTTTGCCTCTGCCTTCAAACATTCCACTGTTTCTCCTATCCTCAAGAATCCTACCCTTGATCCTTCCGATCCCTCTAATTACCATCCCACCTCTCTCCTCCCTTTTGTCTCTAAGCTCTTGGAACGTGCTGTGTACACCCATTGCCTTGACTTCCCCTCTGCCAACTCCTCTCTTGACCCTCTCCAACCTGGCTTCCGCCCCCTCCACTCTACTGAGACTGCTCCTGCTAAAATAACTAACGACCTTCTCTTAGCAAAATCCAGTCGCCTCTACTCCATCCTTGTCCTCCTCGATCTCTCTGCTGCTTTTGACACTGTCGACCACTCTCTCTTACCTGACTCCCTCCACTCCCTTGGTTACCATGACTCAGTCCTCAACTGGTTCTCCTCCTACCTCTCTGACCGATCCTTCAATGTGTCTCTTGCTGGTGCCTCCTCTACTTCTCGTCCCCTCTTGGTTGGAGTTCCCCAAGACTCCATCCTTGGCCCTCTTCTCTCTATACGCTCTGTCCCTAGGCAAACGGTTCGAATCTCATGGCTTCCAGCACCATCTGTACACGGATGATACCCAACTCTATCTCCACACACACCCCTCTCTCTCCCTCTATCCAGTCTCACCTCACTGACTGCCTCTCTGACATTTCTGCCTGGATGTCTCATTGTCAGCTCAAACTTAACATGGCTAAAACCAAACTCCTCATCTCCCACCCCCCCCCCCCAACCCTTCCTCTCTCTCTTTCTTCTCTGTCTTCGTTGATGGGGTCAATATTCAGCCTGTCCCTCAGGAAGGTATCCTGGGGTTCATCTTTGACTCCTCTCTCTCCTTTAAACCTCAGATCGATTCTGTTGCCAGCTCCTGTCGCTTCTCTCTGCACAACATTGCAAAGATCCGTCCTTTCCTCACTGTTTCCTCTGCTAAAACCCTGGGCCATGCCCTGGTCATCTCTCGCCTTGACTATTGCAACCTCCTTCTCACTGGCCTTCCTTGATCTCACCTTGCTCCTCTCATTTCTGTTCATAACTCTGCTGCCAAGGCTGTCCATTCTGCCCGCCGCTTTGACCACGTACAGCCCCATCTCTCCTCTCTCCACCAGTTCCCTCTTCTTGAACACGTTCTGCACAAACTCCTGTTTTTTACCTACAAAGCTCTTCATGGCCTTGCTCCCCCCTCTCTCTCAGCTCTCATTTTCCGCTTCACTCCTCCTCTGCCACCACCGGCGCATGCTCACGGCTCCCCTACTCCTCTAAACACATCCACCCCTTTTCCCTGGCAGCCCCCCATGCCTGGAACTCCCTCCCTGAGCACATTCGCTCGGCTTCCTCCCTCCAAATCCCTCTTCAAAACCCACCTCTTCCATCAAGCTTTCCCTGGCTCCTCGTTCTCCTCACCCCCTTGCTGACTTATCCTGAATCATCATATCTTGTGTAACATTAAATGAGTAACTACACCTTTGTAACTAAGCCGAGCACGTGCACCTGAGACCTCACGAATTCATGTATGTATCCTTGTCTCTTCCTCGGTTTCACCCCCCTCCCCCTTGTCTCTCTTAGACTGTAAGCCTGCTGGGGCAGGGACCGTGTCTCTTTCTTACAATTGTAAAGTGTCAGGTACATTGCTGGCGCTATATAAATGCTTATTATTATTATTTATTAATAATGTACCTGTGCTAAAAAAGGCTGATGAGCTTAGCCAGTAGAAAGGGCAATGGGGCCAGTGAGTGAGCTAGCTATGCCTCTTCCCCTTCCCTTGATCAGCCCCAAGGGGAGCTGCAGCAGAGATTTGGAATCTTGTGTATCCCAGGGCCTGGGGCACAGTGGCTGAGTGGTTAAGACACTTGGCTACATCTCTGGCGGCTGTAGGGTTTAACTCCTGCATGGTCTCCCATTGGATGGCTGCTAGGGTTGCCGCCTAGACAAGTTTTTAAGGAACACTTATGCAATATACATGTTGCAGGCCCTGCATTGGCACCCAAGGCCCTGCAACATGTATTTTTCATAAGTGTTTCATAAAAAATTGCATCGGTGGCAATCCTAATGGCTGCTCCAGTCCACCTGGCTGTGAACAGGTACCTGATCCGTTGGGTTAGGGAAGTCAAAGGTGGTTGGCTAGGATGCTGTCTACATCACCCCTTTGTGCACCTTAGGCCACAGGATTGCACCCTCCAATACCTTTTTGCCCAGTACAGTAATGAGTCTTGTTATTTTCATTTTGTACCAGGGCTCCCAGCTGTGTAATCTTGTTAATACCTCACTACTCTAGAAGAAGGAAGAGCTGGGACTCATTGCAGGGTGGGGCGGGGCATCGTTTTTCACTTTAACAAGCTTGGGATAAAAAACTTTCTCCGTTCTTTGATAGCGGTAACACCCAGGCAGGAGGCAGCTGTGTGCCTGGAATCAAGATGAAAACTTTAAAAATGTGAGCGTGTGTGTTTGTTAAAGATGATTCTTTCGTGCGCTGGAAGGGTCCGTCGCTGCTTCCACCTGGGACCCTCTGAGTGACTTTAAAACGACAACTTCAGAACCAAAGTCGGTGCGCCCATTTGAAAAGGTTTACGTTAATAGGCTGAACTGCAGTTTGACCCATGTACAAACCTACACGCACACAGGGCCTCTCGCACAGAAATCCTTTTCCCCAGCTCGGCTCCAAAGTTAGTCAGGGCACCATTACAAATGTTCATGAGCACATTTAAATGTATGCAAATTAGGGGTGGCCTGAAGTGTCCCTAGTTTCTCACTGTCTGGGTTGGAGGTAGGGGGGTGCCAATGCAGGCCCTGCAACATGTATTTTCCATAAGTGTTCCTTAAAAATGTGCACAGGTGGCCACCCTAGTTGCAGGGCATGCGGAAGCTGGGGTGTCTTAGCCACACCAGCCCAGGAGGTAGGCCGCAAGGCTTAGGACAGACGTTGAGGGGAGGGGAACAAGGAAGCAGCAGTTGACGGTGGGGGGAGATAGTCAATCTTTTGGGAGCTGAAGTGGGACCATCAAGGGGGGCGGGGTGTCTTAGAGAGTGGACGCCAGAGGTCTTGGGCCCTTTTTTGGTGTGTGAGGAAGGGAGGGTGGGTTGAGGAGTCTAAGGCCGTTTTTAGATGAGCGGGTCACCGTCGCACGACCCGCTGGCGCGATGTTTCAAAACCCCGCGATGCGGGATTACACATGACAGCGGTCGGGGATCATGCGCGTGGGAAGCGGTAGCGCATGATTTGCCGACCGCGGATTAAATACCCCGATGGCGAGGGTATTGCGACCCGCTCATCTAAAAACAGCCCTGGCCTCCTAGGAACCCCTCTTGGGATGGAATCTCTCAGCCCGCCAGTTACAAGGGCAGGGAATGCAAGACCTCCCCTCTGAATGTCTGACAAGGCCAAAGTCTGCAGGAGTTCACACACGAGTAGGCCAGTTCTGGGGCTTTTACTCCAGAGTAACTATTTTCCTCTGGCTTCCTATTCACAAGCAGGGGGAAATCAGGGGTTTAAAAATTTCCTCTCCTTCCTTGGATTTCAGGAGAGGGGGATGGAATGACCAGCAGCCAAGAGGCAGAGAGATGCTGGGTGAGAGACACACGAAGGAGGAAGCATTGAGGGTTTCTGGGATAGTCGAGGACTGCACGGAGAAAGGTAAACAAGGGAACATTCCCCTCCACGACACACAGGAGCAGGGCCACTATAGAAGGAAGCTCCTTCTCTTGTTGCAGAGAGAGAATTCCCTCTCACCTTTTCATCCCTGTCTGTGAAGAGAGTTAAATGGGAAATTATACTAAACATGTGCTTTGTAAACCAGGCTCGGTATGAGGTAAATTATGGAGCCATACCGAGAGCTGCCCAAAGGGCCAGGAAACCCCCACCTCCTCCTCAGGTGTCAGTTCCCACGGAATTCCAGAAAAAGGAGGCTTTTGCTGTGGAAAACAAACCAAGCGGGAACCCTGTCCAGCAACTCAGCCGGGAGTCTCCCGGTGGCGGCCCAGCCATGGAGCTCCACCCTCAGCCCTGCTGCTCCCCCTGGGGATGCCCCCTCAGACAGACACCCGCCGTGGAGAGCAGGAAGAGCTTGGTAAAAATAGCTCTGGGCCGGGCCAAGCCAGCAGCCTCCGTCCTGGGCGGGTTGCACCCTCGGCGTCTCCACGTGGAGCCGGAGCGCAACGGCTATTTATACCCCAGGCCAAATTCCCGACCTGGCGGCCAGTTTGAAATGGAAACCAAACAGCCTCCCGCCCTCCTTTCCTCGCCAGATCTGCGCTTTCCTCTCACAGGAAGCAGTAGCACAAGGGCTATTTATAATGCGCTGGATGAAGCCCAAGTGGCCGGAGCAACCTGGGTTCCCTCGCAGGGATGCTGCGTGGATTTCCCATGCACCCTCTGCTTCCCCTACTCCGAATCTCCCTATTATGCTCTTTCTGGGGGCCCGAACACCCCTGTCTCATTTAGATGCCCTGTGCCCGGGGGTAACATGAGATGACTTGTGTAGGGAGGCAAAGCCAGTGTCCGTACAAACACTTATTCTGAAGTAAAATGACCCCTTCGCTTCAATTCGGCTTTTGTTTGCATGAACACAGTAGATAAGTAGTGCTGTACTGGGTCAGACCAACGGTCCATCAAGCCCAGCATCCTGTCTCCGACAGCGGCCAAGCTCGGTCGCTTGGGAGAAGTCCCCAACAGGTCACAATGGGGTGATCCATTCCCTCTTGTTCCAGCCCCAGACAGTATGCGGTTACGTCCCCAAAACCTACTTGGCTCTCCAGCCAGAGGTCTCCTTCTCTGACCAACCCAACTCCTAGTCTTTTATGGACATAAGAATCTAAGTGGCGTCATACCACATCGGACCAATGGTCTGCCAAGCTCAGCCTCCTGTCTCTGACAGCTGCCAGCCTTCGACCTAGCCTCTAAGAAACACCTTCCTGCTTCCCAATTGAAAAGCCGATGGCTGCGATCCCGCACCCCACAGACTGTGCGCCCGCATGTGCACCATGCACCCGCAATGCAGAACCACGTGGTTTGGGCGCCGTTTGCGCCCGGCTCTGCCTAGTGATAGCCCACCCGACTGGACAGTGCACGCCCCACAGCCTTTTAATGCAAGCAGACTGCGAGGTAGAAGCAGAGTTTTTTTCCAACCTCCGTTGTACGGATGGCAATGGCACAGCAATAAGCAGTAGCCTCCCCAAGGGTCCTGTCCAGCCTTGCCCACCCCTTGCAAAGGTTGTGGTGCTGCCCCAGCTCCCGGTGGGGTCCCCCACAGTGACAGCAACACCACACGAAAGAGGCTTTAGGAGCCAGAGAGACAGGGGGAGGGGGGGCGGACAGCTCTCCATTCTCACCCACTCTGAAAAGTCCCCTTCGGTGTTAGCCCCACGCCCTCCCCTGCCCACTCTGAATGTCTCCTAGTGGGGCTCAGGCTGCTGGCAGAGGGCCCAGGATCAACCGAGCCCTCTTGCTCCATGGTAGCTACACCTCAACAGACGGTGACCTGGGACCCAGGGAGACTAACTGACCTGCCCAAGGTGCCACAAAGCATCTGTGGCAGAAAACAGAACCGATCCCACCTCTCCCAAGCCGCTAGCCCCTGTGCCCCATGTTCTCTTCCCCAAGGGACCTGTGTCGACTGCGTTGCTGCAATTTGCAGTGATTTTTGCAGAATCAGCCAATCCTCGCGGTGCCAGGCTGATATTGCAGTGACGCTGCAGCGGGGGCTGTCTGCACGATCTTTAAATCCTGGCTCAGGCATAAACTTGTCACCTGACCCTAAACTAAAACTGCTGCTGTAGCTGCCGTCTGTCCGGGAGGTGTGACCATGACCCTGAGGGTGAATAGGCCCCTGGGAGATGAATTGTGGGTGAGTGAGGTCTGAAGGCCCTGTGTTCAGGTGAGGGAGGTCTGGGGTTTTAATATGAGGTGGGAATTCTGGGGTGCTGAAATGCCAGAGGATTTGAGCCGTGTTTGATTAGCAAAGTTGTGATTCTGTGTCAAACCTGTTGCAAATTTGCTTCCCAGCATGCATTGTTATGCAAATCAAGTTAATTATGCAAATATTAATGCTCGCGGTGAATTTGCAGAATTTGGCTTCACTGCTTGCAGAATTGAAGATTTTTGGGTGCAGTGAACTCGGGTCCCTGCCACCCTGTCTGGCTGCAAGTGCTGCGAATCCAAGCCAGGTCTTTGCAGGGCACAGTCTAGATTAGGCCTGAATCACGATGCTTGGATTCAGCGAGAATCAGGGTTCTCAGCTCGTTCTTGCAAACGATTCCTGTTTCAGCCCTCGCAGAGAGAGGTGGAGGACCTTTCTTCTCCATCAACACGGAGCAGCGGGTTTAGATTACAGGGAGGTGGGTTTCAATTCCCTAATGGTTGGAAGAGTTCAGCAGCGGAACAAGCTGTCTAGGGAGGCTGTGAAATCTCCTTCCCTGGAGAAGGTCTTCAAGAAAAGACTGGGCAGGTATCTCTTAGGGATGTGTTAGGTATAGAGTATCCTGCATTGGGGACTTGACCCGTCAGGTTCCTTCCAACTCCCCAGTTCTGATTCTAGGTAGGAGTCGTAGAATCTTAAAGATGGAAGAATCGGGCCCCGAGCTTCCCAGACTCCCACAGAACTTTTTTTTTAAATTCTGCGGGAGAATCGGGGCCCTGCTCAAGGGTTTTCTAGTCCAACCTAGGGCTACACTGAATAGTAACAAATTTATTTGCGAGTATTTCCGAGTTTCCGAGGACCAGCTTCAAGTGTTCGGCCTCGGTACTCGGTAAAACAAAAAATGAGTACCAAGTCCCCTTATACAGGAGCAGGAAAAGCCCCGTATGTTGCTTATTCAAGGATTTTCTGAGTACTGGGCCGATTCCTCGGTTACTTTTTAAAACCGAATCGAATACTGAGATACTCGGTAAAAACCTTGCTTTGATACAGGATGTCTACAGCTACAACATAGGAGACAGGGCCTGTTAGCCGTGCCCTGCCCTGCCTGGAGCATATCTCCCAATAGTTCCTACTTAAAAGGAATAGTCCTTCATTGGGTGCTGAATCCCACTGTCCCTCTTTCCAGAGACAGGCAAAAAGACTCAAGCTTTGGGCTCCAGGCAGCTTTTCCTTGGTTGCCTCCCAGGTAGAGCACTTCAGAAGCCAATGGGGAAAGGATGGAATGACAAGAAACTAAGTGGAACGAGAATCAGTAGCGCATCTGTTCCTCTTTACGCACTGGAAGGTTGAGAAGTATGTGGGGGCATGCAAGTATGTGAAGGGGTGGAGCTTATTCAGCAAGGGGTGGAGTCTTTAGGCTGTGCCTCTTTGGACGCTGGCGATACTGGGATGTCTGCTGGAGTCAGCGCGAGGTTGTGTCTGCGTATGCCTTGCCCTCCCACCGCAACATACCCACTCCTCCTGCCGCACCCAGCCCTGGGGACGCTTTACCTCTGCAGGAACTCCGCTAGGCAGCCCAGGCAGCACTGGGCCATCTTCCTCCCAAACTCTTCTGTGATGAGCGGGGCTTTGTCCACATGGACCCTCATCACCTGCAGGGACAGAAACCGCTGTCGTGAAAAGCTGATGGGCGACGTTTTGAAACAATACCCTGTACAGGCACAATAGATAGTGGAGACCCGCCAAACACATCCTGTTGGTTGGTTTGATGGGCAGGTGAGCCAGTCCCCCACCCCCAAGAAAGTGTGTGGGGGGGGGGGGGAAGAGATGGTAGGAGGACACAGGGGATGGTGGAAGGACATGCAAGCATCAGATGTACCGAGATCACTTTGCTGGACAGCCCAAATTGGAAGTCTTCACTCTTGGCCTCCTGCTCCCACTTCTCCTCCTCTTTGTACAACTCCTGGACCATCTCCCTCATGATCTTGGCCTAGAGACAACGAAGGGAGCGCATGGGTCACAGATGGAGGGTGGCCAGGCTCCCCAGGGCTACAGGAAGCGGTCACTCCACATTGATGGGTTCCAAGACCCTCCCTCGTCCCCAGAACTGAGGCTCCCCCGTTCATCCCAGCGCCCGCACCTGGGTGGCAAAGGGGATTCCATGCAGCAGGAAGGGACTTCACTTAGTAACGTCTTCTCACAAAGGCAGATGGCAAGGTGGCCTATTGCGGGGAAATATACCACAGGCGCTCTGCAGGGGGCGCCACAGGGTCCTCCGCAGCAGCCCCTCTGCCTGGACTACTAGGTAGGGTGGCTGCCAGTTCCCGCTGTGAAGCCCCCCAGCCTCCCACCGATCCCCTTTACCTTCACGGCCGAGACGCAGGACTCTTCCAAGCTCAGCTGGGTTTCTGGGGGTAGCAGGGGTCCCAGCTGGTGGGCGCTGACCAGTGGCGCAATCTCAGCTCGGCCCAGCACCTCCCTGTGGGGTGGAGAGACGGTCAGAGCAACAAGGTGGCCCCCTGCCCGGCCACACCCATCCCCTGGGAGGCTGCAATCCAACTGGAGTCTAATGGAACCCGATTGGTCCCTGTCCAGCTCAAGCCCCCTCAGGCTCCCATGGAGGGCGATGACATCATGGGGCTCTGTAGGGGGCGTGGCCATTTGGAAACACCTTAGTCCCACCCCTTCTCTGACCTAGCCCCACCCCTTACAGGCACCACGACGCGGCAGGGCCACCTGGACGCATCAGGCATCCGAGCTTGGCCCCAGGTCTCTTGCCCGAGTAGAGCTGTATACAGGGGTGCCCATAGCGACTCACACCCGAGTTTCCCAAACACCTGGAGGTGCCTAGCATGTCTGTCTTCCCCCCTCCTTCCCCACGTCATGGAGCTGCCCAGTCCCAGCTGGACCCTGTGGGAAGGGACCCCTTCCATTTCCACCTGGAAGGGCTTGAGATTTCCCCACCCCCAGACCACAAGTGCCGCTGGGACCCCACAAGGATTTTGTGACACAAGCCAGGGGGAGGTGCCGAGAGCTGGAAGGAAGGTGCCCACACGTGGTAAGTATCACAGGATCGGGATCACTCTCCTACCGTCTCTCACAAGAAGATTCCCAGGCAGAATCTTCCCTGCTTCACCCCCTGCCAGGCAAGCTCTCAGATACTGGGTTCCTGGCTAAGGTTCCCATCCCTCTGGGTTTCACCCAAAGTCTGGGTTTCTAGGAAGCCACGATTTCTCCAGGTCAGCGAGGGGTGTCCATAGCAGACTCAGAGTATCTGGACTTCCCGGGAGGGCAGGGGGCAGCTTGCCCCCTTCTGATGTGAGCCTGCCCCCTATGGAGCGCCATGATGTCAGAACGTCCCACCGGGGTGGGAATACGACAGAAAAGGAAGTGACACGGCCCACCGCCCTGCAGAGCGTCATGACAGCACAATCCCCTGACCCTATAAGGGGCGCGATTGTGTCAGAAAGGGACAAGACAGCTCTTTTGTCCCAACCCCTCTCCGATGTGGCCCCGCTAGGGCGGCCACCTGTGATGTTTTTTTACCTGACTCTCCCATAGGCCAAAATGGAAGGGTCAGGTTAAAAAAAAAACAACCAAAGGTGGCAACCCTAGGCCCCATCATCTGCAGAGTGCCACGGCATCATGGCACTCTAAAGGGGGGGGGGGGTTATGCCAGCCCCTTAGCCCACCTCCTCTAAGTTTTTGCCTGGAGGGAGGTGCCAACTCAATTCCTGGTTTACGACCTCCCTGCCTAGCCAGATCCGTCCTTGGTAGCCTCATTACCTGAGCTCCAGGCTCAGCCCTAGAAAGGCCCCACTCAGGAGAGCCAAATTCGCCTCAGGCCTGCTCCTTCAGGGCCAGTCCCCAGCCATGCAGCCCTGTTCCTCGGTCCTCGTCTTACCTCGGGTAGGTGTTGCTGTGCCAGTCAAGGATGAAGTAGAGGTCGGCAATGCTGAGATTCTTCTGGACCACGTCGGCCAAGTGCTGGGCCAGCCCAGCATGGTAGCTGCGCAGGTAGACGCCAAAGGCCTCGTACTCCTTGGGGTAGGCCAGCAGGAGGTGGCTCTTGACCGCGCACAAATCCTCCACCGTGCCCTTGGTCAGCCTGTCCATCAAGCCAGCGATGGAACCGGCCTTGCCTTCCACGCACTCGCCCAGCCTCTGGCCCACCGACTGCCTCACCGCCTCGGCCCACCTCTTCTTCACGGCCCGGGGCCGGGCTCCCCGTATCTTCTCCACCTTGGCCTCCAGCCACTTGCGGTCCGTAGCTTCCTCCTGCTCAATGACTCGTACCATGAGCTCCAGAGGGGGGTATACACGCTTGGCCGCCAGCGACTCAGCCAGGACGGCCCACAGCTCCTTCAGGAGGGCCTCGTACAGCAGATTCACGTCTTTGGCCTTGCGGCTCCCGTCTTTGCTGCTTTCCCCGCTCTCGGGGCTCTGCTGCCCTTCCTGGTCGCACTCGGCCTCCAAGTCAATGATGTGCTCATCGGCCGTCAGCAGGTCCCGCTGATGGATCAGGTTCAGGATTTCCAGCACTGAAGGGGCAGAGGAAGAGGGGGCCTAGCGGTTAGGGCAACTGGCTGGAGTTTCAGAGTCTGAGATTTGCTTGAGGTCACACAGGGGACTTGCAGCAGAGACCAGGGGCTCCCAACCCCTCCCACTCCATCATCCCATTAGAGGAGGTGCCAGTAGGGTTGCCATCTAGGCAAATTTTTAAGGAGCACTTATGTAAAACACATGTTGCAGGGCCTGCACTGGCACCTTAGGTGACAATACAATTATTATTATTATTATTATTAACAAACATTTATATAGCGCCAGCAGTGTACCTGGCACTTTACAAAGTAATAAAATAGACAAGGTCCCTGCCCCTAGGGCTTACAATCTGAGAGTTTACAATACAAGGCCTGCAATACAAGGCCTGCAACATGTATTTTTCATAAGTGTTCCTTAAACATTTGCCTAGGTGGAAAGCCTAGAAGTCAGAGACCAGCACCGTGGTGGGCAAGGTGCCTTCTTTAGCTTTGCCCAGTGGGTGCAGAGAAAGGGTGAAGTGTGCTTATACCAGACAGGCAGTCTCCCTCATCGCAGTCTTTTTCACACACCCCCATGTGTAATCTTTTTCTCTTCCACACGTGCACAGACACACACAGACACACACAGACACAATCTCTCTTGCTGGGTGAAAACAGATGCGACGGCAATGAGGTGGCTCCCTGGCCCACCCCAGGGCAAACCACTGCAGACACCACTCCTCGGATTGGTGCGGAGGGCTGTTCACACGTGCAGCCCTCCCCTGTAGCCTGTAGATGGGGGCTGATGTCACGGGTCCCTCCATGCCCCACGTCAGCTTGAGGAGCTGTCCACACAGGACATAACTCCCGGGCTAATGCTGCTCAGCAGAATCAGCTGTTTGGTGTGTGTACCCAGCCTGCCAAACAGATGATTGGGGAGGGCCCCAGGAGTGCCCTCCCCCATCAGCTGTTTGCACAGACCCAGCCCACCAAACAGCTGATCAGGGGCACCCCGATCAGCTGTTTGGGAGCTGGGCACATGCACCAAACAGCTGATGGGGGGGGGGGAGCCCCAGGAGTGTCCCCCATCAGCTGTTTGTGCAGGTGACTCCCAGGCCAATGGTTATGTGTAACTGATGTGTCATGAGTACATCCGTCCTCAGCAGTCACATGTTGTAAAGCCAACTAATGTAACCTGGGACTGTTGGGTGTCTAAATGATCAGCATAGTGTCTAGAACAACATGGTATGGAGCATATGATGTGAAGTATCGATTATATAAGCTAGAACGAAAGTTATAGCAAAATCTTAGAAATAGGAACCAGGAAACTTAACCAAGACAAAAGGCATCTGGCCTGACTACACGTTCAAGCAGCCTACGTGACAGCAGCCGATACCTGGGGAAAGGCAGGAAGAGACACAAAAGGACCAATTTGCATATTTAAAGAGGGTTTGATAGCCCCTATTGGAGACACAGTTCCCGAGAAGAAGCCTCCAGCATGTGACACCTGAATCAGCCTGTTGGCGTGGCAGACAGGACACTTTGCTTTCTAGAACTTAGATAAGGACTTAGACGGGGAAGTTTTGTAAGTTAAGCTACAATTGCTTACTCTCTCGATTTCATTTCATGATGCACCTTCTGTATTTACTCTGAACCAATATTATCTGTATTAATTCTTATGTAAAACTCTCATTATAAGGCATGTGCTGTATTGTTACCAATACTGGATTATTATTATTATTAATAAGCATTTATATAGCACAAGCGATGTACCTGGCACTTTACAAAAAACAAGATAGACACGGTCCCTGCTCGAGGGCTTACAATCTAAGGACAGGAGGAGGGGAGAGAGGGAAGGGGGAACAGAGGGAGAGACAAGGGATCCTGATGGAGTTCTTGGTTAGAACGGCCACCCAGACGGGCCGAACACATTTGATTTTCTGATGACTGTGGAACCCTGAAATACAGGCAACAAAGGATGAACTCCTCATGGGCTGGTGCACTTTGGGGCGAGTGGTGCTCAGCAGTTGCTGTAATTGGGGCAATTGAGTTGTGGCTGGTCCAGTGGTGCTTTGGGGGACTGACAGAGAGAGGGAACCCCAATGCCGGTAACGTTCACCAATGCACACACTCTCTCTCACACACACACGCATAGTATCGCTCACACAATCTCATGCACGCACACTTTCACATACAATCTATTTCACACATGCCAAGTCTCTCTCTCTCACACACACACACACCAGATTCTCTTTCTCCCTAGGGAAGTTGTGCTTGGGGGCCACCGTAGGCCCCTCTCTCCCAACCGGCAGCCAATGGAATCTCTGGCTCAACAACCCAACCCATAACCAAGTTGCTCTGTGCAGTCAACACCCAGACCAATTAAGCCTGGTTTCTTACGGGCATGAGAAGCCATGCTCGGTGAAAGCTACTGGAATTTGGGGGAATCGAGAGAGGCTGCACTTCCCCTCCAGGGACTCTCGTTGTTACCAAATTTGGGGTCATGACTCATCTTTGGGTCTTTTACGCCTCACCCAAACAGGGTTGAAATGGGCATGTGGGAGTCGAAGTCAGGAGCCAGGGTGGATAAGGTGCTGGACTTGGGAAGCCAGGGTTCAAATCCTGCCCTAGTCATGAACTCATTGGGTGGCCTTGGGCAAGTCACAACTGCTCAGCCTCAGTTTCCCATCTGTAAAATGGGACCGTGTGTGTGTGTGTCTGTCTCTCCCTGTGTTCCCCTCACCCTTGTCTATCTTAGATTGTAAGCCCACTGGGCAGGGACCTGTCCCCCAGAATCTGTGACTGTAAAGCTCTACGTACGCCTAGAGAGGAGGAGGAGTGTGCCATCACCCAGTCTTGTGTGTAGAAGAAGCCTTCTTTCCATAGGAAACAAGGCTAAAGATACTGACAGGGAGGAGATGGTGCCAGAGGCGACATTCTTGGGGGGAGGCCAGCCATTTTGTCCAACTTGCCAGGAGATCCCTGACCTATGGAGGAAAGTAATTGATCCTAATAGCCCAGGGCTGCTAAAATAGAAGTTTCCCATCCTTGACAGCAGAAGGCAATGAGCAGATGCCCATTCAGCACAGGGTCCTGCCAGCCCCTCCGAGCAGGGCGGAGAGAGGATGGTTCCTGCGGCAGGAGCCCGCTGGGCCGCTGTATAAATCTACAGAGGAGGCCAGCAGCGGAAGCAATAAGTCAAACAACATGTTTGTTGGGCCAGGGAGGAGATTGACTCCGGAGCCGCAGCCAAGAAGCAGTTTGTTATTCTTGTCACCCCCGAGCCGCATCCCAGCCAGGGAGCGACAGAGGCAGCAGAGCAACAGGAAGGCAAGCTCGGGGCCGCACGCACTGCCCGAGCCGCAGGAGTGCCAAAACAACCCCTAGCACAAACAGACAGAAGCCCGGCCCCTGGGGTTCAGTAAGCGGCCTGGCCAACAGGCCTCAGGGGGCAGCAGGCAGCCCAAATTATGGGTGTAAAACTCAGCTAATCAAGGTTAGCATTTAGCCTGGCCAATAAGGCTCAGTGTCCACTCTTGGCTGGCCAGTAAGGTTCAGTGTTCACTTTAGCCTGGCATATTAATGTGCTGCTTGACCAATAGGATTCACCATGTAGCTACTGCCTGGCCTATAGGCAGGGACCCGAGTTGACTTCACCAAAAAAATCTTCAATTCTACAACCAGTGCAGCCAAATTCTACTAATTCACCGCGAGCATTAATATTGGCATAATTAACTTGATTTGCATAACGATGCATGCTGGGAAGCAAATCTGCAACAGGGTTGACATAGAATCCCAACTTTGCTAATCAAACGCGACTCAAATCCTCTGGAATTTCAGAACCTCCCTCATGCAAACATCGGGTCTTCAGCCCCCACCCACCCACCATTCATCTCCCAGGAGCCGATTTACCCTCGGGGCATGGTCAGGACTGGCTGATTCCGCAAAAATCACTGCAAATTGCAGCAACGCAGTCAACTCGGGTCCCTGCCCATAGGGATGCAGTAACATAACCTATAGGGCTGAATGTCTACCCGTGCCAGGCTGATAGGGTTCAGCGGGCAGCCTGGACGACGAGGGTACGACAAGCAGCTCAGCCAGTAGGGCTCTGGGAGCAATTGTCCAGCCAATAGGGATCAATAGGCATTCTTGCTCGACTAATAAGGTTCTAAATGCAGGGTTCTCTATACAAGCGGACTGGTCAATAAAGCTAAATGTGTGTTCTGTGTTCAGCCAATAGGGCTCAGCATGCACTCTTTTTTATGGTCACAATGTATGGCTCAGTCAATAGGGTTGCTAAGCCCCTATTGGCTGGGCAAGACTGCCCTCTGAGCCTGACCAATAGCAGTCAGTGTGCAGTCTTGCCTTCGGGTGCCACACACAGCCTGGTCCTTTGGGGGGCGCTAGCTGGTCTAGACTTTGCAGGGCTCCTCACCCACAGCTGGAGTCAAGATTTTGTGTTCCCACCTCTCAAGACATAGGAGTCAAACTTTTCAAAGAGCTGAGCTTTTTTTGGGGTGGGGTGGGGTGGGGTGGGTGCATTTGCAGCAGGATTCCTAGTTGGGCCCCCTCTAGTAGGGTGGCCAGATATGCAAATTTTAGAGGACACTTATGAAAAATACAGGTTCCTGGGTTGCACTGGAGCCAGTGCAGCTCTGCAACCTGTATTTTTCATAAGTGCCCTCTAAAATTTGCATATTTGGCCACCCTACCCTCTAGAGAGGTGCCAGCTTGAAAGGAGGGCTCTCCTTTCCCCACCCTACCATAGAGACCCTGTTGCTTTGCCCTTGTGTGTGTGTGGTGGGGAGGGAGGGGGACATAACTGGAACAGGAGCCCAGGCCTGTCAGAGCCTTGCTACATTGCTAGATGCGCCTCATTTTGAGCTGCAAGTAGCTGCCTTGAAATCTGGACTGCAATTCTGAAAATATTCTGGTGCAGTGCTAGAAACTTCTCTTTGGAGTAAGGGGGGGGGGAAATCAAGACTTCAAGGCTCAAGTGTATTAACCTTTGCTGGATCAGATCCTAAATGAGCTGCCCCTCGAGGCTGCCAGAAGTTCCTTATTTTAAGAGAATGTTCCTTCTTTCAGAATCCCATAACACTAGGAGAAGGCACCCCCATACCAGCCCCACCAGAATCCCATAGAGCAGACATCCCCCAGCCCATAGGACAGATGCCCCCAACCCCACAGAAGAGACGTGCCCCAGCCCCACAGAATCCCACAAAGCAGACACCCCTAAAACCCAGACAGGCTGTACACTGAACCCTATTGGCCAGGTAAGAATGGACAACAAACCCGATTGGCCAGGCTGCATGCGGACCTCCATCAGCTGGGTTTTGCTCCCATAATCTGGACTGCGTGCTCCCTGGAGCCAACACCACCTAACTCCACAGAACAAACATCCTCCGCTCTATAGATAGACCCCCCCCACACACACACGCACAAAACAGATACCTCCACAGAACCCTACTGAAGAGACTCTCCACAGAACAAACCTTCTGCCACACCACAGAACCTCACAGAACCGACGCGGTCCCCAGCTCCAGAGACCAGACAGCCCCCAGCACCACAAAACAGACACCCCAGCTCCAGAACATGCCTTGTTTCCCAGATTTTAATATGGCCACCTGTTTTTTCAAGGGCCAAATCTCATGCTGCTAAATCTCATGATTTCATTGTAGATCTCGTGATAGCTGGAGTCTTTTGGTATTTTAAGCCCCAGCTCCTGAATTGCAGCTTTCGTCGGGGGGGTGGGGGGGAAGCCGTACGGCACCAGGGCTTCCACAGGAAGAGGTTTGTGAATCGTGGTCTATGATCAAAATTTCAACAACGAGGCAGTCTGTACCAGGGTCAGGGTGTCTGTTCTGCAACTCTGGGCTCCGTGGCTGTCTGGTCCATGGCGCGTGGGAGGGTCCGTTCGTAGGGGGCTGCGGGGCTAGAGTTGCCAGACGTCCCTGACTTCAGAGCCTACAGTTCTCTAAAACGGGTGGAGAACCTCAGGCCCAAGGCTAGTTTTTATTTGGCTCCTCTCCAACGCCTGGATCTGGCCCCTGGACCCGGTTCCTACCCGTCAAGCACTGAAAGAGTGAACCCAGGAGGAAGGAGCAGAGAGGAGGGCATTCACACAAAGCATGGGGATGGATTCAAGGCAGAGATCCATAATCTGGACACACACACCCCACCGTTCCCTTAAGCACCCCTGCCCCCAACTTCTATACAGCCCTGAGAGCTTGTATTCATCTTCAAAGTGGCTCCTCCTGGCAGAGGGCCAGATGCAGAAGATGAAACTAGGCACCCACTTCCCTTCTCCTTCTAATTGGAATCCATATTTAATCCGTAAAAAAAAAATCTGGATCTTATTTTTGAAATTTCGATCCGACAACCCAATGTAGGGGTGTGTGTCTGGTCTATAGGATCTGTGGGGGGCTCTTCTATGGGGCTGGGATGTTTGGAATTACAGGCCATTTTCTTCACATAAGGCAGGAGTAGGGAACCTTAGGCCTGGGGGCCAAATACAGCCCTCTGCTAGTTTTCATCTGGTCCCTTTCCACAGTGCCTGGATCTGACCCCTGGAGTCAATTCCTACCTCGAAGCACTGAAAGATGGGGAAGGGAGCAGAGATGAGGGCCTGCACAAGAGATCTATGGCATAGATGCGGGATCGGGACCCTTTTTCCCCTAAATCACCTTGCCATCAACTTCTATGGGGCCCTCTGAGCTTGTACTATTTTCAAAGCAGGCTCCAGGAGTAGCATAGGGGTTGCCATATATGCACATTTTTAGAGGACACTTATGAGAAATACAGTGCAGCCCTGCACTACAATGCAGCCCTGCAACCTGTATTTCCCATAAGTGTGCTCTAAAAATGTGTATATATGGCAAACCCTGAGGGGAAAGCTTCCCACCCCTGATATAAGGGATGCTGGCGTCTCTACAGAGTAGGGTGGATGATATCTACGCCTAAATCCTTGCTTTGTTTGAAATCCAGCTAGTTTACGAGCTGAGGAAGCCCCCCTGGACCTAGTGGCTTGTCGGAGAATGAATCCATGCCCCTCTGACCTGCTTGCAACACACCCTAATTATCCCTGCTGATAAGAGGCCAGAATGAAGGAATTGTTCCCAGTACTGGGGTGGGGAGGGAAGGGTTTGCTTATCTTGACCTATTTCCCAGGATGCTTTGCTCCGAGAGGCCCAAGGCCTGCACAGAGCTGGGGTCCCGGTATGGTGGCATTGTTCCCTCTAGGCACATTTCCAAAGCAAGGTCAAAGGGCACCTTTCCCAGAGGCTCCTGCAATTAAGAACTACAATTAGCCTAGAACAATGAGGCAAGAACAAAACACTTAATCGCCTCCCTCAGGGCAGGCAAAGGCTTGCGTCAACAGCGAGGCCCCTCTTTGCCTTGCCTTGTGAGTCAGGGAGACAGAAGACTAGTTTCAGCGTTAGGGATAGTCACAGATTCAGATTAATCCATAACCGCCCAGAATGAACCGTTACAGATTAAACCATACGGAACCGCGACCTGCCTCTTGCGGTTTGGTTTCAAAATCTATAAATATGTTTGTAAAATAACCGTGCGTGTGCAAAATGGCTGCCGGACCATTCTGTGCACGCCATTTCCCCAAATGGCAGGGGTAGCGTTGCCACCATTTTGGAAAAGGGCAGCCAGTCTGCATATGCGCAGCGGGAATTCTGCACATGCCCAGATTGGCTGCCCTTTTCCAAAATGGCAGCGATGCTGCCACCTCCATTTTAAGAAGGGGTGCGCATGAGCAGAACGGTCTGGTGCCCATTTTGGACATGTGCAATTTTTATTATTATTATTATTATTATTTTTAATTGATTGAAATATGGATCTGTAATTAAATCCAGAAATTAAAGATCAGGATTCGTAACAGATCCGGATCCGTAATTTCCTCTGGGCACCCACCCCTTGTGTGCATTCCCTCATCTCTGCTCCCTTACCCCAAGATCAATTTTTAGTGCCATGGGGTAGGGACTGGATCCAGGGGCCAGATTCTGGAACTGGAAAGGGGTTTCCGTTCACCTTTCCAGGAGAACGAAAAAACGAGTCACTGGGAGCATTTGGCCCCAGGCCTGAGTCCCCACCCCCACCCCCTTTACTGGGTTAGGCCAAGCCTCTCCCATCTACCCAGAGTAAATAAAATCGAACATGGGTGTGCGGATCCTAATGCTGACTGTGCCTCTACCTGCTTTTGTGGGGAGGAGTGCTCTGATCCCTGAGAGAAGGGGGAAATGGAGGCAGAGTGCTACAGCGGCTTGCAAGAAGCTGCTCAGAAAACTTAAGCAGAGCCAGAAAGAGAACCCAGGAATCCTAGATGCTCGCTCTCCTTGCCTTAACCCTCAAGTGCATTTGTCTTAAGAACCTACCAGAAAAAAATCCTAACAGTAACTCAGAGACACTGGACAACAGAGCCACGTCCTCAGAGGGGTCTTTAGACCTAACGCTGTGTTCAGTGTTCTCTAACACAGCGTCCTACCGTTACGGCGTTTAGACAGACCGCCAACACAGCGTTCACCCCAAACACTGGAAGTGAACAACTGCCAGGTCTAGACAGTTCAATCAGTGTTTGGGGTGAACGCTGTGTTGGCGGTCTGTCTCAACACCGTAACGGTAGGACACTGCGTTAGAGAACACTGAACAGCGTTAGGTCTAAAGACACCCAGAGATGTTCAAGGCCCGTCCGCTCCTGAGACTGCCCAGGAGGGATTGAGTCCATAATCAGATCGGTGCCATGGGGGTCTATGCAAAGGGGGGGTGGGGGGGTGTCTAGTTACTAGTGTTACCACTTCCCTCCAGGCTTTGACATGGAGGGGGTGGGGTCATGGCAAAGGAACTGTCCACTGTTGGAGACAGGATGCTGGGCTTGATGGACCATTGGTCCGACCCAGTATGGCACTACTTACAATCTTATGCGCTGCAACTCCACACCTTATGGGCAATCATGATGCTCTGTAGGGGTGGGGGAGAACGATTCCTGTGGCCTGCCCTCTCTCCGAGGCAAACCAGATTTCTCCAGGCTAACAGGAGGCAGTCCTGGAGAAGTTGGGACTCTCCCTGGAGCCTCTGGATCAATCTCTGGGCAAAAACCAGAGAGGTGGTGGCCCTACTAGTTCCCATGGCAAAAGACCCCCCCCCCCTTACCGGCCCTATCGAGACCACCCTTCCCGTCAGACTAGGCCAGGACTCACCTGAAAGAGGCTCCTTGGGCTTGGCGACAGTCTCTACTTCTTCAGGCACGGGCTCCGGCTCCGAGGCCTCGGGCTGGATGAGTTTCTCCACCAGGGAGGCCCGGCGTATCTTTCCGCCAAGGCCCAGCTTGAGGAAGGACATACGCTTCAGGGTGTCGCTGCCGCCATTTTCTTTTTCGGCCATGTTGCAGTCCAAGCTGCAGAGGCTCTCCTTGCGGCGTCCGTTGAAGCGCTGCAGGAGGCTGAAGTCCTCAGAGCTACGCCGCGGTTTCCTCTTCTCGGGGGTCCTTGGGCCCTGCTCCCCGTCAGCCAAGGAGATCATAATACGGCCCAGAAAGGATTTCCTGTCCGTCCCCTTCTCCCCATTTTGGGCCTTCTCCTTGCCGACGTCCTTCTTGTCCTTACCCATTCGGAAGGGGGACAAGCCCACCAGCCTCTCCAGGGTTGCCCGGCGCCGGTAACCCTCATCAGGGTTCCTGGTGAAGATATCCCTGTCGCACTCACGTCCCCTGCCCTTGGAGGGGTTCCTGCCCTCAGGGGAGAGGTCATCCAGGAAGGAATCTCTCTCGTTGTCATCACAGTCCTCCTCAAAGGGATTGGTACCCTCCGTCTCCTTCTCCAGGATCAGTGACCCACTGCCACCCGCCTCTCCGTTGACCTTGACCTTGGCCATCTTCAGCTTGTAGGGATTCTTAAGGACCGGCATAGCTGCGACCGCTCCCAACAACCTGGGAACAAGAGGGTAATGGTCAAGAAGTAGTGAGGAAGGGAAGCAACACAACACTCGTCTTTCTCCTCCACTGCCTCTATGTACAGTAGAGCCCTCGGGCTCAAGCACAGCCCCATTCACAGCCCTCCCAATAGTTCCTATTTAGGAGGGACAGTCCCTCTTTGGGTGCTGAATCCCACTGTCCTTCTCGCAGGGGTCAAGAAAGACAAAATGGCTGGAATTCAAGCCTCAAGCACCTCTTTCCTCCCAGGAAAAGCCCTTGAGAGGCCAAGGGGGGGGGGGGAATGAAAGGACATGAAACTAAGTAGGATGAAAAGGAGGAGAATTAGGCACTAGGAATGTTGGGAGATGGCCTAAGGCACCAATGCAGGCCCTACAACATGTATCTTCCATAAGTGCTCCTTAAACATTTGCATAGGTGGCCACCCTACTCAACGGCTTTCGCTCCCATGGGAGGGGAGGTGCCCAAGACTTGAAACACGGGTCTTTTTGTCTCTCTCTCCTGAAACCCATGAAAGTGGGATTCAGCCCCCAAAGAGGGACTGTCCCTCCTAAATCGGGGCTGTTCTGTTGGGAGGTGACTGTGCACGTGTGGATGTGCGGAAGTGTGCGGGTGTAAAAGAGGCAGGGGGGCTTATCGGATGAGGGTCTGGGCTTATGTCTCTCTTTATGCCCAGACCTTCTCAGTATTTCAAAAGCCTAAAGTGGGAGCTGAGACAATGGGGGGGGGGGGGGAGATATGCAAATTCTAGAGGACACTTATGAGAAATACAGCTTGCAGGGCTGCACTGGCGCCAATGCAGCCCTGCAACCTACCTGGCCACCCTAGGGTGTGCGGGGAGGATGAGGCGGTGGCAGGGACCAAGAGGCTGAGGAGGGGGAAATGCAGCCTGTGGAGAGAGGGGACCAAGACGGTAGGAGGGATTGGGGTTCTAGAGGGAGGACTGAGGTGTTTGTTGGGGTTTGGGCCTCATTAATGTGTTGGCCAAAGACCGAAAGAGATGCTATAAAAATTACTCTTAAAACGTATCTTCAAATAAAACTTTTAATGTATTTAAATCATTTTAAGGTGCGTGTTTTTAAAATAATAAATGTTGAAACATTGAAATGTATTTAATTTTTTTTGCAAACACTGCAACAAGCAGAAAGAAAATGAGTGCCTCCTGTTGTATAAGGCAGCACTGAGGTGATATAGTAGTTCATTAATTGATTAATCAGGTAAAAGCCAACACTGTGAATCGAACAAGCATTTTAACTGGTTGACAGACAGTAGGATCCCGAGTAGGATTGCCAGATATCCCCTCTTTTAAAGGGACGCCTTTTATTATGGTGCCCGCAAGACCATAACGATATCCCCTTATTTCAGAGCCCCACGGCCCATAACAGATGTTCCTTACAGACCCACAGAACGTAAGACATCCCTTATTTCAGAGGCCCATAGAACATAACAGAGATCCCTTATTCCAGAGCATCACAGAACCTAACCAGTGCCCCTTATTTCAGGGACCCCCAGTCCTAGAGTAGAGACTAAAACGGCGATCCCTTGTTTCAGGACCCCACACAGCCCCATAGAACATAACCAGTGCCCCTTATGCCAGAGGCTACAGCCCCACAGAACACAACAGACATCTCTTATTTCAAACCCCAAGGGAACGTAATGGATGCCCCTGATTTCAGAGTCCAAGGCTCCGTTGTGTCCCTTTCGAGGCCTGGTCTCTGCATATGAATCGTTAATTCAATCTGTTTACATTAGTGCCCTGCCGCTCCTTTAAGCTAGAAGGGTTACAAGGATTTGTAATCTTGGGGCACAAATCATGGGTGAACCAAATGAGCCTAGAGTCTCTCCTGACCCTGGAATTCATTTGTTTCGGAGACCTGGCATCAGAGGGACTTTAGCCCCATTGATAAGTAACCCCTTTTGGATAAAAACAGGCTCTGGGTGTTCAAGACCAGCTCCAGGCAGTGGGTGACGTGACACAGCCACCCCCCTCTCCTGGGGGAGAGAAACAACTTGGGGGCTGCCCCCCAGCGATGCAAATCTACACCCCTCTCCTCTCCCTTCTGCCAGACATTGCAGTCTGCCCCCACCCCCCCAGTGAGACAGAATGTAGCAAGGTGCCCATGCTCCCCTCACTAGGGTTGTCACTTTTTAAAAAGGAACAGTTCTGAAGGATACATGTTGCAGGGCCTGCGTTGTTGCAGGGCCTGCGTTGGCACCCATCATGTATTTCTCATAAATATTCGTTAAAAAGTTTGCCTAGGTGGCAAACCCCCCCTCAGAAAATACAGAGCCTGCAAGTGTCAGGAAAGGGGGGGGGGGAAGAGGGCAGAGCCAGGATTGGGGAGCAGCCCCGTCCCTGTTTGGGAAAGGGAGGGCAGGGTGAGGAGCCACAGGTGTCACAGCTTCTGGGGGGGTCAGAAGCAGCCCCCCTACTTAGCAAGTTGTGGTTGCCTACAAGAATGCGTCGAACAGAGCAGGTGTCCTTATTCCAGAGCTCAAGATCCCATAGAAGAGAATTGGCATCCTGAACTTCAGTGCCCCACAGCTCCATAGAACAGAACAGGCACCCCGTATGCCAGGCCCCACAGCTCCAAAGCATGCAACAGGCATCCCTTATTTCAGCTCCCCATAGAACACAATGACTGTCTTTCAGAGTCCCAGGACTCATAGTGATTGTCTGCTCCTGCAGCCGCTCCTCACAAGACTAACCACTTTCCTTAACATCCCAGCTCCTGGAATCCTTACAGGAGAACCTGAACTCTCATTTGGTATCCCTGGTTGCTAGAAAACATGAGCCCCAAACACTCAGAAGCTAAAAGATTAAGGAGCAGAATCCAACACAAATATAATATAGCAGCCTCAAATCGCATGATTTTTGACACAAACTCATTATTTTGGGAGTCCTGATGTTTGAACGTTTGGGATTGGCAATACTGGGAAAACTTCCAATACCATCTGCCCAAGTAGAGGGTGCCCCCAACCCCTAAGGGACTATCAGTGCTCCATGCCTAGGAGGCAGTGAGGTCAATGCCCCATGGGGACTTGGGGGGAATCCTCACTGTAAAAACAGGGTACCTTCATCTCAATATTGCAGCTGTGGGAGCTCTCTCTCCTGCTTGTTTCCCTAGGGGACAAAGGCAGCAGTCTGTTTAGTGGGTATAAACTAAGCATATCTGTCCCAGCAGATAAGGAGCAGCTGATCACAACTCCACCCTCTGCCTCACGTGATTTCCCTTTAAAAGGGTAGGCCTGGAAATTCCCTGGAAGAGGGCAGAGAGAGCAATACACCCAGTTTGGCCAGCTTTTGTCATGCTAAGCCTCACTGAGCTGGAGATGCCCCCACTACCTGTGGGTCTGCTCGGACACTGGCATTCACACACCCCCAGGCCACCAGAGACCAGCTATTCCAGACTGTGGAGGCGTAGGCCATCGCAATCATAAGGTGACTCTTTTACGCCCGGATTTGGCTTACTCCTGAGCTGTTCTAGAAGCCATCATCATCCCTGGAGAATACGTAGGCCTCCCAGCACTTAATGAACTGTGCCTTCACACTCTGTACAGAAGCATCCATCTAGCAGTACGTGCATAACCACCACCACCGCCACACCGAGGCCAATTTTAAATGGACCACTGATGGGGGCAGGGGTTGGGGGGGGCACCGCTGTGGGGGCTGTGCGTGGGTGGAGGGAGTGAGTCGCTGTGGCACACCCACCTCCATGCATGGAGCAACCTGCCTTTGCGCCGGTTGCTCCATGGTGGGTAGAGACGCGTGGGTCGCGGGAGCACGTAGCGACACATCTCCAAATTCAAATGGGATGCTCCCACTCCTGTCCGTGGGGTGGACGTGAGTGGGAGGGTCTCGTTTAAAAACGGCCTGGATCAAACCAATGGTCTGTCCAGCCCAGCATCCTATCACCGCTGGCAGCAGCTGTGGTGGCTCCTTGCTTCGGAGAAGTGCCCAACAGCTCGTAATGGAGTGCAGGGCCGACCTTAGCATTTGTGGGGCCCAACGGGGCTAAGATCAAATGCCCCTGGTTCATAGGGAAGCTTAGGCCATCAGTGGCTCTGCTACTCTGGCGATGAGGGTTGCAGAAATGTAGATAGGGCTGCCCGGTTGTGTTTTGGTAAAACAGAAATAAACACAAACACCCACTTCGGTTTCTGTATTAGAAAACCACAAATACTAGAGCTGTGTATATGGGTTCCAAGTGAAGGCAAAACTTCCCCGCAGAACCTGGTATCTCTCTGAGGTCTCAAATTGGACCCCAGAAACTGCAGCATCTACCCAGCTTGGAGCTAGGCTGCTCTCTGGCTCCTTCCCTCGCAGGCCTGTCAAAATAATAGCAGAGCCTCGCTGCACTTTTGCACCAAAATAACCCGTAGCCAGGGAGCTGCGTTCATGGCATTTTCCATGTTGGCGGCGATGGGAGGAAATGCGGTGAACGCGGATAAAGATGCAAATACGAATAAATGCAGATTTTAAAAACAAACACAAACACAGATACAAATACTTGACCCCATGCACAGCCCTAATCAATTTCAATAGGGTGCCATCCCCTTCGACTAAAGCAAATGGAAGCAGAACAACGGACTTCAGTCATAGAACAGAATGCTGGAAGGGACCTCAATCCAGCCCCTGCCCTGAGACAGCACACTCTCTACCTACACCGTCCCTGGCAGCGGCATGGCCAGTTTTTTCTTAAAAACCTCCAGGGAAGGAGATTCCAAAACCTCCCTAGGTAGTCGTTCTTCTGCTGAACCGTTTTGTAAAAATTCTCCTAATATTTAACCCAAAGCCACTTCCACCTGCAATTTCAACCCATTGCTTTTTTGTCCTGGCCTCAGTGGCTACGGAGAACCAATATTCTCCATTTGTATTGCTTCCTTTTAGATACTGACAACTGTCAACAAGTCCCCCCACCTTTTGTCTTCTTTTATCTAGGCTAAACATGACCCATGCCGTTAGCCTTTCCTCAGAGGACTTGTGTCTTAAACCCTTGATCATCTTTGTTGCTCTTCCCCCTGAATCATTTCCAGTTTGTCAACATCCCTCTTAAAATGCAGAGTCCAAAACTTGAACCCAGTACTCCAAGAGAGAGAGAGGTCTGACCAGTGGAGTACAGGGGTAGCTGAGTCTTGGGTACAACACTTCTGTTAATACATCCCAGAATGGCATTGGCCTTTTTTGCCGCAGCGTCACACTGTCGACTCATGTTCTGGTTTGTGATCCATTATAACCCCCCAAATCCTTCTCAACGCTGCTGCTGCTGACCCAGGATTGTGTGCCCACCATAGTTTCATTTTTGAAAGCTGCATGACATCCAGACTTTGCTGCTCCAGGAGCTGCTGTGCTGCTCTAATCGATGACCAGGCAGCAGAGTTCCTTAGCATCAATCTCTGCCTCTGCTGTCCAACTCACTGTGCCCCCCTTCCTGGACATCAAAGCATGCCTGACCTTCTTAGTAAACCCCTTCAAAAAACAAGGTTGGTTTAGTCCTTCTTGGTGACTCTGTTTGAGGGGCGTGGTGTCAGTTTGAACGGATCAGAGAATCAGCTCCGTTTTTGTTAGAGAAAGAGGGGCTTCCCCTTAATTCAGCATTCCCAGACTCTCGCCTGTGAAACCCATCCCACTCTTTTTTGAGATTTAGCTATAATCCCAAGATCTCAGGTAGCAGCCTAGGCATGAGTCGCGCTTGGGACACCGTCTTTGCCTTAATGGTGAGGGAGACGGGTAAAGGATGGGGTGGGATTAGGGTAAGGGCACTTTCTGCTCTTGCTTTTGTTTTTTTACATCCCCCATGTGGACTCTTTTATGTTTGTTTTATTGACTTGTTTATTGTTGTATTTTATATTTATACTGAATTTAGTTTATGATTGTTAGCCACCCCGAGGTGCTTTGGCAGAAGGGGCAGGATATGCGTTATGTAAATAAATAAATAAATGGCTGCTATGCCAGCAGCCGGCTCTGGCCCCTTTTACACGGGCTCACATGAGGGGGGGGCACGGGTGTTGGTGTGCGTGGCAGTGCGGGTCCGGCAGAGGGGGGGGAGGGTGCAGATGGGCGCACACCGGAGCACCAATCACCCATGTACCCATGTACCTCCACCCATCACCCATGTACGGAGCAACCGCTGGTTTCGCCGGTTGCTCTATGAATGGGTTAGAGGTGGTTCTGCGGGAGCGCCCATGCCCACCCCTCCACCTGCTGCGGAGCGCCCACGGGCGGCGCCCACGCATGAACCCCTAGAAATTGGGGGTACGGGTGCCACCCATTTAAAAAGGGCCTTTAACTCTGGGATAAGTGTGTCCACAGATAAAGTAGCCGGATCTAAGTTTCAGGGACGCTATGGAACGGCGGGGCTCTGAAATAAGAGACAGCTGTTATGTTCTTTGGGGCAGTGGGGTCTGAAATAAGGGATGCTCCCTTAAAACAGGAGTGGGGAACCATCAGCCCAGGAGCCGCTAGGTTTTATTTGGCCCCTTTCTAGTTCCTACATCGAGCCCCTGCATCCAGTCCCTACCCCCAAGCACTGACCGATTGAACTCAGGGGAAGGGGGCAGAGAGGAGGGCGGGGCTGAATCCATGGCACAGACCCATAATCTGGACCCTTCTCTTGCTAAACACAGACACCCCTGCCTCCCAATATCTATGCTGTCTTTGGAGCTTGTACCCATTTTCAAGGCAGGCAGCCCCTGGGAGGGAAAAGCTCCTCACCACGGCCTGAAAATAAGAGCCATCTGCTCAGCTAACCCTACCTGCAAATGAAGGCTGGAAATGGCCTGCCGCTGAAAGTGGAGAAAGGGCTGATTGCCGTTCAGATGAGAAGTTTATTTGGGCATCATCTAATTTGTTTCATTGTGGAAATTCAGCGCCTCTTAGTGTAGACAGACCCGCTCCACTTTAAACTACCAAAGCAGAGGTGGCTCTTAACGTTCTTATCTTGAGGAATTTACTGCCAGAGGAAGCAGTCAAGGCCCGTAGTGGAGCTAGTTTTAAAAAGGGATTGGAAAAGTTCTTGGAGGCTAGGTCCATTCATGGCTGTTAGCCAAGTAGGTTTTGGGGACTTAGGGCGTTTATAGACGAGACAAAAAAGGCGGCTGATCCTTTGATCAGCCGCCTTTCTTGCCGCTTGTCTACTTGCTTGCCATGCTTTTTAATCCGCGTCGGAGGGGGCAGCACTTCCTGGCTCCGCGGCGAGTGCGCATGCGCAGAAGCGCGCGCATGCGCACTCGCACTCTGCGCCGTGTCTGAACATCAGACACAGCATGCAGAGGCTGCGCGGGGAGAAAAGCCGGCGTTTAGCAATCCCGCTTGTAAGCGGGATCGTTTATAAACGCCCCTAGCCTCTTACTGTCGTGGTTTGGAGCAGCAGGGAACAGATTGCCCATTGTGACCTGTCAGGTACTTCTCCCAAGAGATAGAGATTAGATTAGCCACTGTTGGAGACAGGATACTGGGCTTGATAGACCGTTGGTCTGACCCACTACGGCACTACTTACGTTCAGAGCTATGTGATCCAGGTGTTAATCGCAGGCTGAGACCCCTCCTGCTGGTTCCTGGCTCTAGAGTACCTCAGAAACTGGTCTGGAGGGGACGGAGCACGCCCTGTTGCCTCACAGAGCCGTAAGGTTGCCGCCTATGCAAATGTTTAAGGAACACGTATGAAAAATACATGTTGCAGGCCCTAAAACATGTATTTTTCATACGTGTTCCTTAAACATTTGCATAAGTGGCAACCCGGCTTCCCTTGAAGAGGTCTCCAGTCCTAACCCATCTCTCCCCAGCACCAATCCTACTCTCCTCCACAAAGCAATCTCTGAGGGGCTGCCCCCCTATGAGCTACAGAGACCAGGCTACTGAGTTTAAAGTTGAATTCCAGGAGGGCTGTGGGTAAGAGCAAGGCATGCTGGGAATTCTCACAGTGGTGTAGCGGTTAAAGTGCTGCACTTAGATATAGGAAACTAAGGTTCAAATCCTGTCCTAGTCATGAATTAACCGTGTGGCCTTGGGCAAGTCACAACTTCTCACCCTAAAGAGCCAGGGTGGTGTAGTGACTAAAGTGCGGGGCTTGGACTTGGGAAGCAAGGGCTCAAATTAGGGTGGCCCTACCTTCCCCTTAGAAGAGGACACTTATGAAAAATACATCTGCATTAGTTCCATTGTACCCTGCCACATGTATATTTCATAAGCGCCTTCTTTTAAAGGGGAGGTATGGCCACCCTAGCTCAAATTCCAACTTAACCATAAATTCAACTGGGTGGCCTTGAGCAAGTCTCAGCCTCAGTTCCCCATCTGTAAAATGGGAACGTATGTATCTGTCTCTCCTGTGTTCCCTTACCCCTTGTCCGTTTTGGATTGTAAACCCACTGGGGCAGGGACCTGCCTCTGAAAATCTCTGACTGTACAGTGCTGCGTCCGCCTGGTAGTGCTATAGAAATCATAAGACGTAATAGTAGGATTTCAGATTTCGATCCCCAGCTCAGGAGAGGAGTGGGGGTTTAGTGGGTTAGAGTAGGGGGGCTGGGACTGGGGACTCCTGGGTTCTATCCCCAGCTTGCGGGGTTAGGGCTTCGAGTCAGGACTCCTGGGTTCTATCCCCAGCTTGCGGGGTTAGGGCTTCGAGGCAGGACTCCTGGGTTCTATCCCCAGGTCTGGGAGAGGAGAGCGCCCCCCCCCCCCGATTTTGAACATGGGGTCACTGAAACAAAAGATGGTGTGGTAACTCTATCCACAGAGGACAAACACACACATTTGGGGTTCTATTCTAGCGTTGGGAGGCAGTTGGGGCCAGTGGATCAGAGTAGGGGCACTGGGAGCCAGGATTCCGCTGTTCCCACCAGGGAGTGGATTCTGGTGGGATGCAGCAATGGGGACTAGAAGGACTCCTGGATTCTCTCCCCAGCTCTAGAGAGAAGTGGAGTCCAGTGGGTTCGAGCAGGGGCAGCCGGGCGTCAGGATTCCTGGTTGAGCCCCTGCCTTTAGCAGGGCGGCCACCTATACCAGTGTTTAAGGAACACTTATGAAAAATACATGTTGCAGGGGGCCCCACACCATGTATTTTTCATGAGTGTTTCTTAAACATTTGCCTAGGGGACAACAAGCCTATGTGGGAGGGAGATCCCTTTCCGCTCCTTGTGGGACAATTGTGGGGGGCTCCCGGCTGGTAGAGGCTCCCCTCTGTGCGGAAGGGCAGGAGGCTATGGCCCCCTTTGAGAGGGGTGAGGGGATGGGGATTCTCTTACCATGCTCTGCAGAAGATCCCTGGAGTCCTTCACTCCATCCCAGCCCTGCCCTGCCAGCAAGATGCAGCTGCTTCTTCTATTCCCTTTGCAATGAGTTGGCCCTTCTCCGGAGCTGCACGGGGAGGCGGTGAAGGGGGGGATGCTGGAGGAGGGGGGGGTTTCCTCAGAGGAAGCCCTTCCCTGCCACTGGCCAGCAGCCTCCCGATCAGCAACAGGGCTCAATTGCTGGATTATATAGGCTGGGTAGAGAGAGCATCTCGCCCTGCCCTTTACCCCCTAGAGCACAGGGGTGGGGAATATCATGCTGGGGGGGGGCAAATTGTGGTCCCTTTCCAGTGCCAGGATCTGGCCCCTGGGCCCAGTTGCTACCCCCCAAGCCCTGAGGGTGAACTCAGGGGAAGGGACCAGAGATGAGAACATGCTCACAAGGAGAGGGGACAGATCCATGATCTGGACCCTCCTTTTCGTCGAAGCTTGTACTCATTTTCAAAGTGGCCCCTGGGAGAGAAAGGTTTCCCTGCCTCTGTCACGGCCTGTGACAAGCTTCCATAAGACCCCTGTTCCAGTTCCTGAATCTAGACTTTGGATCCAGTTCCTACCTCCAACCACAGCTCAGGGCAAGGGAGCAGAGATGGGGACATGCTCACAAGGAGAGGGGGCAGACTCCAGGATCTGGGCCCTCCTTTTTTTTTTACTGCCCCCTAAGCACCCCCATCCCCAACTTGGAGCTTGTACTAATTTTCAAAAACAATCCCTGGGAGGGGAACGTTTCCTCGCCTCTGCCCTAGAGAGTGCAGTGCAGGGACCCTGCCAGGGGGTGCTGTGGTGGGTGGGGGTCAGAGTTTAGCAGGGGGGAAGCTGTAGATTTGGAGAGAGGTTGGTTCCTCCTTGTGCTGCTTAGACTTTTGTACAAAGAGCGTTCAAGACACGACTGCTCTGTGAGTGGGTAGCACTTTACACTTGAGTTTTTCCTGGTGTGAAATAGTGACACAGTGCGGGTCGGGGGTCAGGGTAGCGAGAGATCGGAGAGTAAGGTTTTATTGGCCCTGCTCCGTAGTAATATTTTGTATGGGCATATTGTCACTGGCTAGCAGGCATGGTGGCAGTGGCAGGGAGTAAGGGGGGAAATCCACAGGCAGCACTAGATCCCCACCAGGAACACTGGGGGCCCAGGGGTGGGGTAGCCCGCCCCCCCCCCCCCCCCATCTACCTCTTATGTATTTCAGTTCTTAAAGCAAGGAGCCTCAAACTGGCTCTAGGACTCTAGCTAAGACCTGGCCGGTGCAGCACGGAGAGGAACAATCGCTTCCTATGCTTTAGAATGATGCTTCTGTTAATGCAGCCCAAAATAGCATTTGCTACTTTTTGCTATTGTATCCTATTGTTGACTCATACTAGGTTTGTTGTCTACCATTTCCCAGGCCCCGTACGTTCTGCAAAAAGTTTTTTCCCCCCTAAATTCTGCAACCCAAATTCTGTGAGCGAATAAATTATGCAAATTAACCAAGGTCGACAAATGAGGCGTGTTTTGAATGCAAATGAGTCCCCTCTCTCCCCCCTGCCCCTGCATGCCATTGTATCCATTTGGGACAGCCCACACTTTAAATTCAAAATACCACATAGCCCTCTCAGCGCAGCGGCATCTTCTTCTCTCCAACAGGGAATCATAGGGTAGCTGTGGCAGGATGCCCCATTGCCCTAGGATATAGGCTGGCAGCAGACAGCGCCAGCACCCCATTGGTGTGGCTATAGATATTGCCAACATCCCACTGGTTCATTCACTGTGCTCCTCACTCAGGCTGTAGTTCTGTCATGCCAGAGGCAATTTCTGTAGCAATTTGCCTCAAGTGTCAAATTCCTCCAGAGTGGCTGTGATGGCAGTAGTGCAGAATTCATAGGACCCTGAATACCCCTTCCCCTTGACCTCCAGATCCTTTTCAGAAGTAAAGGTGCCAGAAAATTACATTCGGGAAGGTTTCTGATGTGACCAGACCACGTTCCAAGCATTGTGACATGACAATGGGATACAATGGGAGGGGCCAGGCAGGAGCCAATGGGATACAACTGCCCCCTCTTGCCCCTTCCATCCCAGCACCCATCTTCAGAAGGGCTGCTGTCTCAGTGAGATGAGAATAATCAGTTGTGACTGTCTCTACTGCAGAGTGCCCTGGCTTTCATACTGTTGTGGTTCTTATTTCATTGTGTACGAGCTGCCCCTTTAACAATGCCCTGGGTAATTGGGCTGTGGTGTTTCCAAGGCCTTATGAATTGTGAAGGGGCAGCATGATTGATGGCTGTTTTTATTATTAATCATTTCTCCCACCATTTTCAGCATCCAAAGAGCTTTACAATCCATATCTAGTTCCCCCTCACTACAGGGAGGTCATTTTTTTGTTCCCATTTTACAGATGGGGCAACTGAGGCTGAGAGGCAGTAGCTTGCCCAAAGGTTGACCAATGTGTGCATGGCTAAGACAGGATTAGTCCAACACCTTAGCCACTAGGCTACAGGAAGGAAGAGCTGACTGGTGGCGGCTACAAAGTTAGGACTCCCAAAGGAAGAGGCTCATCTCAGAGCAGGAGGACTGGGAGCCCAGAGAGCGGGCTCATCTACCCAAAGAGGGTGCAGTGTGTCAGTCTGCTTTGATGGAGAGTTAATCAGGTTTTGATACAACACCCCACATGAAAAGGACTCTGGGCTGGGAGCCTGCTTGAGAGGAAGGTCAGTGACTGGTCTTTACCCTGCAAATACTTACCACCGCCAGGGACCTTCCTGCAGCCCCCCCCCCCCCATGCAGGCCTGTATGCCGGTTATTGACAGGCATGAAAATTAGCTCCCTGAATCATTTTGCATAAATGGACCCATGGCACAAATTAACTGCCCCCTCCCCTCCCTGCTTAATCTTTGCGGCTGGTAACCCCTGCCCAGAGAGACAGGTAGTCAATGTCTGACCCTCTGCTGCCACCCGGTGGCCATTCTTCATTCCACAAAACAGGCGAGCTGACTGCTCTGGATTCTTTTTTGGCCAGGCACCAGAACTGACCCCATCCATTGGGCCAGTGGGACACTTGCCCCAGCAGCACGACTATTGCCCAACTGCTGCTTCCTGCAGCTGCTCAGCCCAGTTTCCAGGCTGCTGCTGTGGTAGCTCCGGTATCCTTCCCACCCGCAGCGCCCCACCCTTCCCCACGGGGGCGCCGTGGAGAGGGATGTGCTACTGCCTTGCTGCATGTGCCAGGTGCCACTCCCTGGGACGCTCCTGAGGTAGAGCGGCCAGAGATGCACATTTTAGAGGGCACTTATGAGAAATGCAGGTTGCAGGGCCTCAAAGAGGCAGTGGTGGGACCTCTGCTCAAGAAACCGTGGCTTGACATTGACTCCCTCGCCAGCTATACTGGCTGATAGCCGTTATTGAATGGGAGCTGGCTCGGCAGCTTCAGGGGTTTCAAATCAAATCTTTATTTATGCGGCTGGAGGCCATTTGCAATATAAACAAGAAATATACAAAAATATAAAAACAATCAAATGAACTTGTGACCTGCACAAGAAAAGTAATGCGAAAGGTCACCAATATCCTCGTACTCAAAAAGTGTCATTATCAAATAACACAAAAACACTAACTCTGTAGCACAAATACCACTTCGTGGAGGTACGCTAATTTTGTTTATATCAGGACGTCACCAAAACGGTCTAAGATAAATAGAACCATATGGTGGAAGTATCAGAACCGCGCGCCGTAGCTTTCCCCAGCGCCCCGGACTAACATTTAAACTGCAGAAAGGGATGACGATGGGTCAGGGCCAGAATCAGAAATTTAGATCCCAAAAATGTGGTCGTAGGATGATTATCGGCTAGAGCCAAAAAGGGCCCGATTGCCATCGGTTCTCCCAGGGTACTGAAGCAGCAGGGGGGATAACAATTCATCTCGCAAGTTATCGTAGAGGTGGCAAGCGAATCAGGTCAGTTTTCTCGATCCTTTCGTCCTGGATTCGGCACGGAGACGGCACTTGTGGCTTTGGTCGACAACCTGTGCCGCGAGTTGGATCAGGACAGAGCGTCTCTTTTGATCTTACTAGATCTGTCAGCAGCGTTCGATACCATTGACCATGAGATGCTGGTGGCTTGTCTGCTGGACCGTGCTGGGTGGCTGGAATTGTTCTTGAATGGTTCTGCTCTTTCCTGCCTGGGAGAGCTCAGTGGGTGGTGTTTGGGGTGTGTTCATCATCTCCCCGGGACCTTACGTCTCCCCGAGTCCCGCAGGGTTCGATTCTGTCCCCCCTCTCCTGCTCAACGTGTACATGCAGCCTTTGGGGGAGGTCATGAGAGGGTTCGGCGTACAATGTCATCAGTGCGCCGATGATCCCTAGCTTGACCTCTTCTTTTCGGCAGACCCAGGCCTGGCAGTCTCCGTGCTTACCCCGTGTCTGGCGGCTGTGGGGGATTGGGTGAGGGCGAGTCGTCTGAAGCTGAATCCTGACAAGACGGAGGTGATGTTGGTGGGGAGGGCTAGGGCCCCCATCATTAATGGGGTTTGCCCACCGCTAGCCACTCAGGTTCATAGTGTAGAGGTGCCTCTCGATTTGCAGCTCCACCTGGATTCCCAGGTGGAGGCTGTGGCAAGGAGAGCCTTTTGCCAGTTAGATCTGGTGCGACGGCTGTGGCCGTATGTTTCGGACTCTGACCTGGCCACCATCATTCACGCCTTCATCACCTCTAGACTGGACTATTATTATTATTATTATTATTAAACATTTATAAAGCGCCAGTAACGACCTGGCGCTGTACAGAACATATAATCAGCTGCGGTCCCTACCTGTGGCTTACAATCTAAAAGACAAGGAGGGGGAGACAAGGAGAGGGGACAGCGGGAGAGACATGGGAGAAGACAAACA
>QEPC01004837.1:1201788-1232643 GCA_003113815.1 Sphenodon punctatus | reverse complement strand
GTGGAACTAATAAACAAGGAGCAGTTATTTACCCTCTCAGCTAGTACTAGAACTAGGGGACACTCCATGAAACTCATGGGTGGCAAGTTTAAAACAAATAAAAGAATATTTTTTTTCACTCGGCGTATAATTGGGTTGTGGAATCTACTGCCAGAGGCTGTGGTAAGGGCCAGTACTATAGCTGAGTTTAAAAGAGGTTTGGACAAGTTTCTGGAAGATCGGTTCATTAGCAGCTATTAGCCACAGGATCGGGGAACATGACGGGAGCTGGGGGAAAACAACTGGGAATGGATCCTCCATTTTGACCTGTTGGGTGCTTCTCCCAAACCACTGTGATTGGCCACTGTCGGAGACAGGATGCTGGGCTAGATGGACCATTGGTCTGACCCAGTATGGCACTTCTTAAGTTCTTATGCCTTGGGCCGAGGTGCGGCCCTTGTGGTCAGCCGGAGATGCCCGATTTGAAGTCCCCTGGGTTTCCCGGGTGGCACCAATGGGGAGGGCATTCTTGGTAGCCGCTCCTAGGCTGTGGAACTCCCTCCCGACGGAGGCCTGGCTGGCCCCGGACCTCCCTTCTTTCCAAAGACACTGTAAGACCTGTCTGTTCCGCCAGACTTTTGGGGAGGGAGACGGGGAGGGTGAGATGCGGTTGAGGGGTGGGGGGAATGTTTGGTGTTTGGTTCCGCTCTTTTAATGAGTTTAATAAGTTTTTAATAAGTTTTATAATCTTTATGCATTTGATTTCAATTATTGAATTGTTGTATTTTAAATCTTGTTTTGAGCCGCCCCAAGCTGCTATTGTGAGCAGGAGGGAGTGGGCTATAAATGCTCTGAAATAAGGTATTAAATAAATAAACAAACAAACATTGGCACCGATGCAGCCCTGCAACCTGTATTTCTCATAAGTGTCCGCCCCGAGCTGTTTTTAGGAGGGGCGGGGTAGAAATTTAATAAATAATAAATACATAAAATTTGCATATCTGGTCACCCTATCCTGAGGGGTGTGGGGGACTGGGAGTCTCAAGCCCCCAATGCTGGCATGTAGGCAAACTCTGTGCCTTATACTGTAGTTTGTTAAACTGAGTTCTGGGAGACGGATGGGTTGGAGGGAGGTTGGGAATCAGGACTCCTGGGTTTGATCCCCAGATTTGGGAGGGGAGTGGGGTCTAGAGGGTTGGGAGCTGGATGTCAGGACTCCTGGGTTCTAACTCCAGTTCTGGGAAAGGAGTGGAGTCTAGAGAGTTGGAAGGAGGGGACTCGATGTCAGGAGTCCTGGGTTCTGTTACCAACTCCAAGAAGGATTTGGGTCTGGTAAGTTAGAGCAGGGACTAGGAATCAGGACTCCCTGGATTCTGTCTCTGTGCCTTGGTTTCCCCATTTGTGAGGCTGAGGTAGGGGAAGCTAGTTGGGGGCAAGGAGTGGAAGGGAAAAGCAAGAGGGTTGACCTCTGTCTCCAAGAAGCAGCAGCATCTGGAGCAGCAGTGGGAACGCCCTGACTCAGGACAGGAGCCTAGTAAAGAGCCACGGATCTTAGCAGCCTTATTTTCAGGGGCCAGCCCTGCTGCCCCAGCCTGGAAGCCAGTCCCTGCGCTGCCTTGTTTCCCGCAGATGCAGAGAGCAAGAGGCTACTTGGCAGCAGCAAACAATAGGGGTGTGTGTCCCGTAGGGAAGCCCAGCTCTGTCACCGTCTCCAGGATGCGGCTGGCAAGCAGCAAACCATCTGGCCAGACTTTATTTTTCTCTCCTGGCCACTTGTCCCACAATGGCTCCGTCTGGGAGCGTGCCCAGCACAGAACAAGGGCCCAGTGAGTGGGGCTCCGGCAGCCTGAGAGGCCGCCTGCCCTCCGGGCCTGCAGCTCCCACGTGGCGCCGCCATCCATCAGGATGGGCTGGAGATGGGGATGCGGCCCTGGTCCCTCGGAAACAGAGCTGCCAGCCCACAGAGCCCAGGTATCTCCTGGAGACAGTGTCCAGGCCCCTTATTGGCTGATCCTTCTCTCTCTCCCATCCACGCCTTTAGTTTCCCCCCCCACACACACACACACCTCTGTCCTTCCCCGTCCCCCTGAATTACAACTATTGTTATGCAGTCATCCAATCTATCCCCAGCTACGAACAGATCTCTCAGGCCACTGCCTGACCCTGTCCCTTCTCCCTATCCCTCCTTCCTCCCCTGTCTCTATGTGGTATCTGGCATGCCAGGGCCCTAGTTTCAGTTCCTGTGTCTTCATACAGCTCCACTCTTAGCACAGTATAGATTGTATATGAACTCCTCTCCTCCTTCCAGTTCCCATTAGACCAAGTCCAAAGCTGACTATGAGTAAAACCAGATGTGACAGTGGTCTGCAGGCCACTGGCACATCTGTTGAGGCATTGCCAGATGTTGGTCTGGGATTGCTCTGGGCCGCGTCTCCGGTAAGCCTGACCTATCACCTTGGAAAACCTCTGAGGTCACAGTCCGGGCTAGAACCCGCCTGATAGGCCCAAACCTAGCCACAGCTGCCTATCATACGTGTGGTGGCCTGTCGTGACTCAACCCGGATCAGATCCACCATCGCCGGCCACCATGGCTTCCAATCGTGCCGGATCAGATCCATCATCGCCGGCCACCATGGCTTCCAATCGTGCCGGATCAGACCCACCATCGTCGGCCACCATGGCTTCCAATCGTGCCGGATTAGATCCACTACCACCGGCCACCATGGCTTCCAATCATGCCGGATCAGATCCACTATCGCCGGCCACCATGGCTTCCAATCGTGCCGGATCAGATCCACCATTGCCGGCCACCATGGCATCCAATCGTGGCGGGTGTGTGTGTGTTGTGCCGGCCACCATGGCATCCAATCGTGGCGGGTGTGTGTGTGTTGGCTGCAGCACAGGGGTGGGGCCAACTGCCTGCACATCTGTTGCGGCCCTCCCCTTTCCCCGGCTGCGGACATGTGAGTCGGTGGCCCAACCTGACCCGGACTGTGTCCCCTGGTGCCCCGGCCACATCATGACAGTGACATGCCGCCATCACATATATTTTTACCCTGTGAAAAATTACAGAAGGATTTTTATTTATTTATTTATTTAAAAATTATATCCCACCCCTCCTGCCCACAGGGCAGCCCGGGGCGGCGAACAATAATCAATAAAACAATTTTAAAATAATTCAAACAATTTAAAAATACAATATGCGGGGGGGAAACCCCCACTCACCCCTACCCCTCACCAAAAGTCTGACAGAACAGCCAGGTCTTACATACGCGCCGAAACAGCAGGAGAGTGGGAGCCGACCGAGCCTCCTCCGGAAGCGAATTCCACAGCACAGGGGCGGCCACCGAAAAAGATCTAACATCGGTGGCCGCCCACCTCACCCGGGGAACCTGCAAAAAGGCTCCCACGGACGATCTCAAGGGTCGCACGGGCACATGGGGAGTGAGGCGGTCCCGCAGACCTGGGAGACAGAGCAATGCAATGGCACACAAAGTTTAACGTTGACAAGCACAACGTGATGCACACAGGGAAAAATCATCTCAATTTGACATACACAATTCTCCATAAAATCAGAATCTAATAATCTCAGTTCTACAGACACAATACTGGGTTCTAACTCAGCGATCACTGTTCAAGAAAAGGATTTTGAGGAGTCATTATGGACGTGTAAACCTGTGGCAGTGGTCAAAAAGGCAAACAATGTTATTGGGAAAGGGATGGAGAAAAAACTGGACAACATTATAATGCCCCCTATATAAATCTCTGGGGCCCCTGTACCTTGAATTTGGTGCAGAACAAGTGAATGGGTAGCTGCTCTTTACTCTTTCTTGAAATAATATAACTAGGTGACACCCTATGAAATTAACTGGCAATAGGTTCCAGGTACATTGCTGGTACTATATAAATACTTAATAATAATAATAAATAACAAATAAAATAAAGCATTTCCCCCCCACTCAACGTACTGTTAACCTGCGGAACACATTGCCAGAGGACTTTGTGGAGGCCAATAGCATAATGGAGTTCAAAAAGGAGTTGGATAAGTTATTAGAAGAGAGGGCCATAAATGACTTTGCCAAGAACCAAAAGGAGCCAATAATGGCTATATCAGATTAATTGGATATTTCGGCTCTTTCTTGGTATCGGATCTTTTGCATTGTTTTTTTTTAAATCGGATTTTTAATATTGCAGTTTTTCACACTGAAATCAATGTTAAAAATCCGATACCAAGAGAACTGAGAACCGGTAGGAGAACGGCTAGACAGAGAACCGAAATGTTGCCGAAAGTCCCACCCCTAAGTATTAGTCAAGTTCCTCAGGGGAACGAGACATTTGACTGTCAGGGACTGTGAGTGAAGAGCAGGAAACGGATCCCTCCGTTCTGACCTGTTGTGCACTTCCCTGATGCAACGGAAACATCCGCTGTCAGAGACAGGATGCTGGGCAGGATGGACCATTGGTCTCACCCAGTGCTATGGAAAATAGGGTCCAGTGACTAGCCAGGGCCTTGGGCTTCACACTGGCACAGCCCCCCCTGTGCCTTGATGTCTCCTGCAGTCTGTAGGCACCCTGTAATGCTAGCTCAGCGGGGCACAAACGGCTGTGTTTGCCTCATGCCAATTCTGTGGCTGAGAGGATTCTGGCATTTAACCACGAAGCTATTCTCATCCTCCAGGTCATGACACCCAGCGGGGAGGACCCTCCTAAACAGGGGTTGTGGGAACAGGGCCCAAGGGCAAGGATCCCTAGTCTGCAGTGCTCTGGCAGCATGGGTTACACAAGTGGCAGGAAAAACATCTTGGCCACTGGAGGGCAGCATCTCTCTCTCTCTCTCTCTCTCTCTGTGACACACACACGTGACGGTGGCCTGCTGTGGACCACCAGCCACCGGCTCATCTGTTAAGGAGCCGCCAGATGTTGTCCCGGGATTGCCCCCAGATGTACCGGCACCGGCAGCTAGCCCAGCCTGTGATTCCAAAGACCTCCAGAGTCACAACCCGGGCTACAGTCTGCCGGGCTATCACGTGGGTTGTGTGGCCTGCCATGACCCAGCCCGGATCGGGGCCGCAATGGCTGGCCGTCATTGGTTGCCATGGCTGCCCATCATGGTGGGGCGCTGAACTGGCCAGCTGCACATCCGTGCATCTCCCCGCCCTCCCAGGTAGCCCGGTCGCCGGCACATTTGTTTGATGGCCTGACCTGGTCTCGACCGCGTCCGCAGCGTTTTCTCTCCTGGGTCCCTTCTGTTTACACCCACTGTGGCTCGTTTGTGAAGCCACACGCTACACCCCATGTGCTCGCAGAGTAGGGCCGGCTGACGTAGGAGGTGAGGGACCTAGGAGCAGGAACCAAAGCTAGTGGCAAGAGGTGTCAAATGCACAGCCTCTTCTCCCCGAGCTCCGTGAGATTTAGCTCCAAGAGTAGCAGGGTCGGAGGCACCCTCTCTTACCCCCTATGGTATGCTAAATACATTTCCTCCCCACTCTGTTCCCCATTCTCTCACTTTTATGTCCACGTGTGTGTACATGCATGTGTGCCTGGATTGGGGAGGGGGAGTTGCCTGTATTTGGGTATTTGTACACCTTCAGGAATGGGAGTGCACACATTTGGGTGTATATAAGTATTCAAGGTAGTTAAAACACGAGCAGACTGTGAAGAACTGCAACAGGATCTTACAAGTCTGGTTGCCTGGGCATCTAAACGGCAGATGAAATTTAATGTGGACAAGTGCAAAGTGATGCACATTGGGAAAAATAATCCAAACTATGAGTACGCAATGCTGGATACTAAGCTAGGAGTTACCACTCAGGAAAAGGATCTGGGAGTGATTGTGGACAATACACTGAAATCCTCAGCCCAGTGCGCCGCAGCGGTCAAAAAAGCAAACAGAATGTTAGGAGTTATTTGCAAAGGGATAGAGAATCAAATTGAGGATGTCATAATGCCTCTATACAAATCAATGGTGCAACCGCACCTGGAATATTGTGTGCAGTTCTGGTCGCCCCAGCTCAAAAAACACATAGCTGAACTAGAAAAGGTGCAGAGAAGGGCAACAAGAATGATAAAGGCTTCCCGTACAAAGAGAGGCTTGACAAGCTGAGTCTCCAACTTAGAGAAGACTGAGAGGGGACATGATAGAGGTTAATAAAATCTTGAGTGGTGTGGAAGGAGTAGATAGGGAACGCTTATTTGCCCTCTCAAATAGTTCTAGAACTAGGGGACACTCCATGAAACTAGCTGCCGGCAGATTTAAAACAAATAAAAGGAAATACTTTTTCATTTAGCACATAATTAACTTATGGAATTTGTTACCAGAGGACGTTGTCAAGGCCAGTGGTAGAGTTGGGTTTAAAAAAGGACTTGATAAGTTCTTAGAGAGTAGGTCCATTCATGGCTATTAACCAAGTAGCTTTCGGGATTAACTTTACTGTTGGGAGCTGGGAGTGAACAGTGGCGAATGAATTGCCCATTGTGACTGTTGGTTCTTCTCCCATGCGATCGAGACTGGCCACTGTCGGAGACAGGATGCTGGGCTTGGTGGACCATTGGTCTGACTCAGTATGGCACTACTTATGTTCTTATAAGTGTGTATACATGTGTACGGATCTGTGCACACCTTGATGTATACATGTGTGTGCCTGCATTAGTGTGGACATTTGTGTATGTGTTTGTTCACGTGTGTCTGCTCACAGCTGTGTACATGTGTGACTGGGTGTGTGTACTCACACAATTGTGAGTACTCACCATGTGTGTACTCACACCATTGTGTATGTGTGTGATTGTGGGTGTACTCACACGTATGTGACTGTGCGTGCATACTCACACAGTTGTTTGTGTGAGACTTGGGGAGTGTGTGTGTACTCACACATGTATGTGACTGTGTGTGTCACACACACACAGTCACATACATGTGTGAGTACACACACCAAGTGACTGTGTCCTCACATGTATGTGACCATGCGTGCACTTACACAACTGTGTATGTGTGTGATTGTGTGTGTTGTGTATGTGTGACTATGTGCTCACATGTATGTGATCATGTGTGCATACTTGTGTGTACTCACACAGATGTGTATGTGTGTGTGCGCGCACACAGTTGTGTACATATGACTGCATGTGTACTCATACAGCTGTGTTTATGTACAGTTGTGTATGTGTGACCATGTGAGTTTACTCAGTTGTGTCTATGTGACATTGTGTGCACATGAATGGGGCTTGCATTTGTGTCTCAGGGTGTCTATGTAAGTCCGTGTACAGCTGTTGTGTCCGTGTAGATCTGTATGTGCACATTTGTGTATATGTGTGTATGTGTATTCATATTTGTGCATGTGCTTGTGTGGGCAGATCTGTGCCTCTATACATGTGTGAGCACATATGGCTCTAGAGTGTGTGTGTGCGTGCGTGTGTGTGTGTGTGTGCGTGTGCGTGTGTGTGCGCGCAAGGCTTGTTCACATGAGACAGCTTAGCAGGGTAACCAGCAGCATTCACACAACCTACATAACTGGCCTTGGGGTCATTTTAAACATAACCTGCTAGTTACACCAACCTGATACAAAGTGGGGCTACAGCCCAGAGGGGCCATGCGCACACTCTGAACTGAGGCAGCTTACCCTGGGGTTACCCTCACAGCTTACCCCGTGAGGACACGCTCTCTGTGCGTGAGCCTGCGCGTGGATTCCCAAAGCCACAAAAACCTTGGGAGCAAAGAGGGAGCATGGGTGCCCCCTGCTGTTTGTTCAGTGCTGGAACTCAATGGCGGCCTCCCCTGCCCTTGCGTTTGCTGATGGGATTCATCGATGCCACTGAGTTCCAGCACTGAACAGCAGGGGGCGCCCATGACTCCTTTCTTTGCTCCCAAATACACTGATGAGGAGCTTACTGTAGTCATTATACCCAGAGCCAACATATCTACACCCCACCCCCCAAGTTGAATCCAACCAGAGGGGGGGGGGAATGAGTAGGGGAAGATGATGATGATGATGATGATGATGATGATGATGAGGATGATGATTATTATTATTATTATTATTAGCAAACATCTATACAGCACCAGCAATGTACCTGGTGCTTTACAAAGTAATTGACTAGACACGGTCCCTGCCCTAGGGCGGACCAGCCAGCCATCATTCTCGATGTAACCAAGCCAAGCGCCGTGCTGTCAAGGAGTAGATCAGATGGGATTTCATCTGGATCCCAAATATCGAGCCGCCAGGTTCTGTGCCCCCTTGCACTGCCCCCCTCCCTCTCATCTCGTACTCCAGTGCCCACCTGCTGCACCCAACAAGGAACAGAGAAAATCGTTGACTAGATGCTCATGCTCAGGAGATCCAGGCTCGATTGAAATACGTGAGGAGCAGAGGGAGAGTCTCCGTGTGGGAGAGGGGTAGGAAGGTGCAGCACTTCCGACTTCCGTATTGCACTGAACACAAGGTAGGGGTGAGCCGGGCGGGTGGGGTGATGCCCCCCAGCTGTGCGATGGGGGAGGGAGGGTGCTGTTTCCAGATGTGGCCCACCTTGCCCAGCCCATGCTCAGAGGGGGCTGCACAGGGCTGGGAACCTCCCATGGGTCCACTTTGAGAACGTGTAGAATCACGGAGGGCTGCAGAGAAGTTGGGGGCCGCAGGTGTGATTAAGGGGTGAACCAGGAAGAGGAGGGCCCAGATCACGGATGTGTGCTATGGATCTGTCCCCTGTCCTTGGGTGCCTGCCCTCGGCTCTGCTCCCTTCCCCTGAGCTTAGTCTGTCAGGGCTGGTGCCGGGTAGGAACTGGATCCAGGAGTCAGAAAGAGGCCGTATAAACACGAGCTGTGAGTTGCATTTGGCCCCCCCCCCAAGGCCTGAGGTTCCCCACCCCTGAACTCCTGTCATGCACCCACAACTCCCCCTTCCTGCTATCCCTGCAGCTTAAATCCCCCTGGCTCTCTGCCCCCACAAACCCAGCCAAGCTCAGCCCTCTTCCCCTTTCTCCATTACTGCAAAACCTTCCCTCCACAGCGAAGAATCTGCATGCCCCAGAAATGCGTGATCCTCCATCCTGTTCCCCGGTACCAACTCCGCCAAGCCCTTCTGCTGCCTGTGGCAGAGGAGGGGTGCCGGTGCCACAAGGGGCACCTTCTCATGTTAACTCAGGCCACTTGCAGACAAGGCCCCCCCCTGCACATATTTGTGCTGGGGGGGGGGAATGCGCAGCCCAAATATGCACGGGGATCAGCCGGTCTGAAAGCCCCCCCCCCATGCAGCTTTGACGGTAGAGATGCGCGGGATGAGAGCTCTGCTTCCCTGCGCGTCTATGCCGGCAAAGCCACACAGGGGGAAGGGGGCCTTTCAGACCGGCCGATCCCTGCGCATATTTGGGCTGCGCATCTCTCCCCCCCCCCCCAGCCCAAGTATGCACGGGAGGGCCATGTCTGAAAGTGCCCACAGACCCAGACCTTTTTTTGTGGGAGAGGGAAGATCAGACAGTCAAAATATTGATTTGATTATCTGTGTGCACGAGTCTATGTGTGAGTAGGTGCATGGGTGTGAGTTTGCGTGTGCGCCAGTCTTCTCTAGTGATGGCGCTGGGCCACACAGGGGATGTGGTGCTCTGTCCCCCTCTAGTGGCAGCGCTGGGCCACACAGGGGATGTGACCCTCTGTCCCCCTCTAGTGGCAGCGCTGGGCCACACAGGCTGTGGTGCTCTGTCCCCCTCTAGTGGCAGCGCTGGGCCACACAGGCTGTGGTGCTCTATCACCCTCTACTGGCGATGCTAGGCCTCCAAAAGGTACATGAATCTGCTACTTGCTGTAGCCACCTGATTCTGTCCTTTTAGCTCAAATAGTGGAGGTTCATGTTTTAAGATTCAGAAATCCCTGGTTCGGTGTCTGCTGGTGACTCCCCGGTGTTGCTGTTGCTACATATACCTCAGTGTTTGTGTCTGTCTGTACGGTCTCTGCAGCATGTGGATGCGCAGGAATGCATCTATGATTTGTGTACTGTGTGCGTGTGTGATTTTTTTTAATGCTGGGTGCACCCATGCAGGGTGTCTGAGGGGGGGACTGCATGTGTCCCATCTGTGCAGTGTGGGAGCCTTGCACTCACCTGGATCTGTGCCCCTGGTGTGGTGTTTGTGCTGTTTGCACCCATGTCTATCTGTAGAGTTTATGTGTGTGCACGCGCAGATCTAGACCCAGGTGTGCAACACATACCAGGGTATATCTGTACATGTGTAGGTAAGTCTTCAAGTGTGTGTGTGCTGCGTAAGCCCATGTCTGTGTGTTCAGTGTGTGTGTGTGTATATATATATATGCATGTTTGTATGTTACAAATGCTGTGTCTATGTGTGCAGTGTGTGCGTGTATGTAAGGCTGTACAACGTGTGTTTATGCATAACTGGGTGTGCATCTTATGTGTCCATGTGTGTTTATGTGTGCAAGCCCCTGTGTGTATCTTGTGTGTAAATCTGTGTCTGCAAGCACCGTGTGAGTGTGTGTACGCGTTCACACGCGCAGACAAGCCTCTCTCTTTCTGCCCTGGCACATCGTAGGGTTAAACCCATGAGGCTGCCACGCCTGGATGCCGGCGATTGGCCGGGGCGGCAGCCAATGGCCAGTGAGCGTGCGGGCTGCCGACCCCTTGGTGGGACTGGAGGGGCCGCGGGGTGACTGACAGGTCTTGTCTCCATGCCTCCCTGCAGCCAATCACAGCGGCGCAGGGCTGCTCCTGGCTTCTGCGGCGGCTGGGGATTGGCTGCCTCGCCCGGCGGGTGGGCACCGGCCCCTCTGTGCCCTGCAGGCGCGGCTGGGTCACCCCGCCCCCTTTGGTGCACACAGGCTGCAGGCAGCCCCCCCCCACCAGGCCTGGGCCATGATGCACCTTCAGGTTCCCTAACCAGGGGCAGCTCCAGACTTTGCAAGGGGCAGGGGTTCACACCCCGGGGGGAGGATTGGTTCAATGTTGCCTCCCTCCCCCAAATCACCACTGATGCTGCCTGGTTGCAGCCTGCGGGACTGAGCCTTCAGACCCAGGAGCATCCTCTGCCCTTCCCCTCTCTCGAGTGGCGGGCAGGGGGCACTCCTGAACCCCCTTGCCCAGAGCAGAGAGACTGGGGGTGGAATGATGAGCTAGACCAGGGGAACCTCTAACCTGCCAAGGTGTTTTTTATTTGGCCCCTTTCCAGTTCCTGCATCTGGCCCCTTGTATCCAGTTCCTACCTCCAAGCATGAAGGACTGAGCTCAGGAAAAGGGAGCACACAAGGATAAGGGACAGATCCATTGTCTGGATCCTTCTCTTGCTGAGTACACCCCATAAGCACCCCTGCCCCCAACTTCCGTGTGGCCCTAGGCTGGCCAGATACGCAATTTTTAGAGGACACATGAGAAATACAGGTTGCAGGGCTGCATTGCCTCCAACCTGTATTAGGGCTGCCTTGCTTCCAGTGCAGCCCTGCAACCTGTATTTCTCACGTGTCCTCTAAAACTTGTGTGTCTGGCCACCCTATGTAGCCCTTGGAGCTGGTACTAATTCTCAAAGTGGCCCCCTGGAAGGAAAAGTTTCCCCACCCTTGGTTTACGGATTGGAAAGGAAATGAATTACAAGTAATTCTCTCTAGCAAGTATATGTAGCCTAGTGGTTAAAGTGTTGGCTTTGGACTTGGGTCTTAGCCATGACCTCACTGGGTGACCTTGGGTAAGTCCTTCTCTCTCAGCCTCAGTTCCCCAATCTGTAAAATGGGGATAATAACCCACCTCGCAGGCTTGATGTGAGGCCAAACTAGATAAGGACTGTAAAGCATTTCTAACACTAAAAGTTCTATAGAATAAATAACAATGAAGCTTGCTCTCCTAAGAAAGTACAGTGCTCAGCGTGTGAACTAGTAGGATGGGGGGGTGGGGCGTGGGGATACTTCTTGATTGATAAATCAGGAAACTCCTCCCTTCTGCCCTAACAAGAGGGGAAAAAGGGAGATTCCTTTGGGAACTTCCAAACCACAATGTCTCCCCCAGTGAGAGGATTCCCCAAGCCCCATGGGACTTCCAGGTCTGGCAGGCGATTCAGTGGCTAGAGGGAAGGAGCAAGAGCAGCAGATGAATTAATACTAAGGGGAGGGCTGTTAGGCCAAAATGGGAGGCGGGGGGTGCTATTTGCTAGGGGGAAAGTGTGGCAGTTGAACCCTCCCCTACATTTTTCTGAAGTGACCCCTCAATCCTATTCCACTGGGCTAGACCCCATAGGAGCAAGGCTCCCCCTGCCTCATTCCTAGCAACCTTGTGGCAGCACCAGACTCATCAATTAAAGCAGAGCAGGCCAAAATCATCCAGAGGGAAACACTCGGGGGAATCGGGAACTAGGCTCAGGGGGCCGTTCCCTGGGGAATGGGGCTGCTGGGATTCTTCCTGGAGGGCGGGGTTCCTTCTGGGGCTCTTCTTCAGAGCTGCCGGCCTCTCTGAGGCACTGGGCATGAAGCTTCAGGGGGTGAGATCCACCAGAGGTACCACCAGGCTTCAGTATGGGTCTGTCCTGACGGACAGCCGTGGTGCTTCTAGGTGCATGTCCAGGCCATGGAAGCAGGGGGGCTGGAGGGGGTATTTCGAATAGTAGAAGAGTTGGAAGGGGTCTCTGAGGTCATCTAGTCGACCCCCCTGCTCAGTGCAGGAAATCCATAGCATCCCTGACAGATGCCCGTCCAGCCTCTGTTTGAAAACGTCCAGCGGAGGAGAGTCCACCACTGCCCTAGGCCGTCTGTTCCACTGTCAAACAGCTCCTCCGTTAGGAAGTTCTTCCTAATGTTTCACTGAAATCTGCTTTCTTGTAATTTGACCGCCACTATTATGCCTCTTTTTAATCTTCTCTTCTCTAGGCTAAACATATCCAGTTCCTTCACGCTTTCCTCATAGGGCTTGGTTTTCAGAACCCCCCTAACCATCTTTGTTGCCCTCCTCCAGATCCGTTCCAATTTGTCAGCGTCACAGAACTGGACACACTATTTGGGGGAGTTCTTTTCCCCCTCCAGTCCTCAGATTAAGCTCCTGGCTGAAGGGTCCTTTCCTCCATTAGCAACCTCCCCCTCCACAAAGAAAACAATCTCAACACCTCCCTCCCCTTTCCCCCACTCCTTTTCCATCCTGCCCCACAGTGCCTGCCTTCCATCCTGACTTGTCCCAGGAAGGCTAACAAGCGCTTTGCTTTCCTGGGGCAGAGGGAGACAGAAAGAGAGAGAGGGACAAATTGTCCTGGGATAATTAGAATAATTGATATCCAGTGCTGGGATAACAAAGTGGTACCTGTTTAGACAGACATTTCTATCCCTGGATAACTTTATTCCGGGATAGCCATGTGAACAGCACATCGATTTTATCCCGGTGATTAGAGTCTCTGGGATGAATTTCAATCCCACGGTGCTTTTTGTCCATGCTCAGCACACTGATTTCTGGGATTGAAGGAAATCTGATTTTCTTCATTTTTCTGATTTCTGAGTTGAAGAAAATAAAAACTCATCCCTTTGTTCTGCGGGTTTCTAAACTTGGCGCTCCGCAACGCATTGTGGAATGATAAAGGTGGTAATACAATCGCCCCACAGTCGTGTGTTCCTAGATGCCATAGAGGCAGAAAATGCCTAGAGAGGCTGTCAGGTCTTGCCATTGGACTCTGGTGCTAATCATTGGGATAGTGACTATCCCAGGATAGTCGTTTACACTGACATTATCCTGGGATAGTTTAATAACCGGGTGTTCTAAACCCCAGCAACTTGGATTTTATAGCACCCTGATATTTTTGTTATCCCGGGATAATAATCACTGTTGACAGCGTTCAGATGGCCATGCCATCCCGGAATTAAAGCAGTTATCCTGGGATAAATGTCCATCTGAAAATACCCAGAGAGAGAGCGCAGGAGGCAGTCTCCCCAGGACAGGGAGACAGTTTTCACAGAAGGGGATGAGTGGGTGGCAAGAGCTGATTTAGGTTTTAATGTGGGTGCTCTGGAAAAAGGACTGAGCAACACTTCTTGGTGAATGGTGTGTGTGTGTGTGTGTGTGTAAGGGAGAGACTATCTTTGCTGCCAGATTCACTGGAGACCAGGCGTGGCCGAGGAAGCTGATCTGTGAGGTGTGACTTGTGTTTTGAAGGAAAATGGTCATGACACAGCGTGGTTGCATGCGTGTGTGTGTGTGTGTGTGTGTGTGTAGTACTGTGTTCTGTCTAATCTATCTAATGTACACTCCTCTCTCTGTCATAATCTAATCTAAATCTAATCACTCTCTCTCTCCTAGGCACACCTATCCAATCTAATCTGTCTGTCTGGGTAAAAACAGATGCGACAGCATACCACCATGGCCTGCTTTGACCCATTTTGCGCCGGACCTCGCCTGCACCGCCAGATGTTGGCCCAGGATTGCCCAGGCTGTGTTGGCGGCTTAGCCTGAGCTCTCACCCCCAGAATATCTCCAGGTCATAGCCTGGGCTAAGGTGCACACGGTCGGGCCACCCTGGGTTACCGCATCTGTTGTGGCCTGGCAGACGCAGCCTGGATCGGGGCCGCCACTGACTGCCCGTTGTGGGGGCGGGGTGGGGGCACTGAGTCCAGTGCGGGGGCAGCCGGCCACACATTCATGCGTCTCCCTAGCGGTCTGGCTGCGGGCACGTTTCTTGTGTGGCCTGACTCAGTCCGGAGCGTGTCTGCCAAGCTGGGTCAAGCTGCCGCCAAACGGTCATCATGTCTGCTTCCACCGTCTGTCCGTCCGCTATCTGTGTACCTATGTATAGTATAGAAATGCATGGGTGCCCCACACTTTGACTATTGTGTGTAGTTCTGATGAGCCTATCTCAAAAAGAATACAGCGGAACTAGGGTAAGTGCGGAGTAGGGCAGCAAAGATTATCAACATTAAAGGGCTTCCGCAGGAGAAAAGACTCAATGGTTTAGGGCTCAACAGGTTAGAGAAGACAGAAGTTTACAAAATCTTGAGTGGTGCAGATCAAGTAAACAAAATAACAGAAGTAGGGGACACCCCATCAAGTTTCCTGGCATCAGGTTTAAAACACACTAAAATGAAGGACTCTTTCACTCAGCGTACCATCAACTTGTGGAACTCCTCGCCGGAGGATGTTGTCAAGGCCTGTAGCATAACTGGGTTTTAAAAAGGATCTGATAACTTCTTAGAGGATAGGTCCATCAATGGCTATTAGTCAAGAGACCTCTGTTTGTTGGGGGCTGGGAGTGAAGAACAGGAAATGGATAACTCCAGTGTGACTCGGGCACTTTTTGGAAGCAACTGAAGCTGGTTCCAAGGAGACAGGACGCTGGGTTAGACCGATCTTGGTCTGACTCAATGTGGTGCTCCTAATTTAACTCTAATCTTATCACATTTTTACCTAATCTAATCTATCACCATAGATATAACCCTTTGTCTCCGTACCTGTCCCCATACCTATCTGGTTGTCTATGGGACTTGCCCTGTAGGGCTGGGCAGAGTGTTTTGAACTGCACCTCAACTTTTAGGGGTGATTCCCCCCCCCCCAAGCCAGGCCGTGTCCCCAAAGGATGCGACTGCCGCCATGTTACCCTGCATGCCACCCCACAATCTCTGTGTGTGTGTGTGCGTGTGCGAAAAGTGGGTGGGAGAAAGCCCTTGGGGTACCCTACTTTTCCAGTTGGCATCTCCTCTGCCCCTCCAGCCGAGACTTCCCTGGAGAGATAGGGAGAGTGACCCCCAAGACCTCCAGTGCTGGGGGGGAGCCTAAGAGTGACCCCCCCAAGGCTTCCAGTGCTGGGGGGGTTCCTAAGAGTGAGCCCCCCAAGGCCTCCAGTGCTGGGGGGGAATCCTAAGAGTGATCCCCCAAGGTCTCCAGTGCTGGGGGGGATCCTAAGAGTGATCCCCCAAGGCCTCCAGTGCTGGGGGGGATCCTAAGAGTGACCCCCAAAGCCTCCAGTGCTGGGGGGTTCCTAAGAGTGAGCCCCCCAAGGCCTCCAGTGCTGGGGGGATCCTAAGAGTGACCCCTCCAAGGCCTCCAGTGCTGGGGGGGGAATCCTAAGAGTGACCCCCAAGGCCTCCAGTGCTGGGGGGGGGAATCCTAAGAGTGACCCCCCCAAGGCCTCCAGTGCTGGGGGGGGAATCCTAAGAGTGACCCCCAAGGCCTCCAGTGCTGGGGGGGGGAATCCTAAGAGTGACCCCCCCAAGGCCTCCAGTGCTGGGGGGGGAATCCTAAGAGTGACCCCCAAGGCCTCCAGTGCTGGGGGGGGGAATCCTAAGAGTGATCCCCAAGGCCTCCAGTGCTGGGACTGTGGGATCTTAAGAGTGACCCCAAGACCTCCATGCTGGGGTTCTGGGTAGCCTAAGAGTGACCCCCAAGGCCTCCAGTGCAGGGCGGTGGGGTCCTAAGTCTCTTTACCCTCTATAGATAGCGGACATTCCCAACCCCTCCATACCAGAAGAGGTGTGGGGCGGGGGGGGGCACTTATGTTTCCCCAATGCCCTCTGCAGCCCAAGCAAGCGGGTCTGCCTCCCCCCTGGCCTGCGGTTGCCACCTGCCTATGCCAATTTTTGGATTGATTGATTTAATTTATTGGTTAGTTTATAAAGAAATATAACAATACATTGATAACCAGGCGTGGCAAAAAAAACCCAAAAAACCGTAGCCTCCATCATAGAGAAATATAATACAATCTAATATCGAGCATGCCAATTTGTTTAAGGCACAGACTTATGAGAAATACAGGTTGCAGGGTTGTAAGCCCCCCCCATGCTGGCCCTGCAACATGCATTTTTTGGGTAAGTCTTCCTTTAAAAATGTACCTAGGGGGGGAGGTGGCAACGCGCCCCTGCTACCCCCGGCCCAGGCGCGCGGCGCTGTACAGTGTTTCGCACCTCCGCTGCCCTCCCCGCTTGGAGAGGCGCCTGTGCCTTTAAGAGACTGGGGGGGGGATGGGCCCTGCGCTGTGTCCTCCAGCCCAGCCCAGCCCTCGCTCGCTCGGTTCCCTGACGTCTTTTCCTTCCCCTTTCCCCCCCCCTCTCTCTCTCCCTTCTGTGTTTTGCAGCCTCCCAGCCGACAAGGGAGCTTTCGTCCCCCCCCACCCCCCCTAGCATCCCGGCGGCGGCGGGGAGGGGGAGCCCTGATGGATCGCGCTTCCCCTCTTGCTACAACAGCCTGAGATGAACCTCCTCCTCCTCCTCCTCCAGGAAGGAAAACCTGGTCTCGAGCTCGCCAGGATGGCAGGAGCCTGGGGGTGGCTCTAGGTTGGGGGGTGGGGTGGGGATTTTGGGGGAGGGGGGGGCTGAGGCATCTTCTCCCCCACCCCACCCCATCTTAGCGTGTCTCCTTCATCCCTGGTGCAGCTGCTCCCTGTCTTCATCACCAGCCAGCACCAAACCCCCCCCCACCACCACCACCCCAACTTAGAAGATCCTTATGGTGGGGGGGACAGGCAACCCGCCGCCATCATTGCTGCCTCTTTGTGTGTGTGTGTGAGCAAGAGGGATGCTTTGGAGCGACTGAGTGGGGGGGAAAAAAGAGAGACACGAGAGGCTTTGCAAAGCCTCCCGGCTGCTGCCCACCGCCCAGTCCCATCCCCCCCCCCCCCCACTCGCCCCTCTCCTACTGCTGGGAAACATGGGCCCCCCTTGTTTCAAATAATCCAGCCTCTACCCCCCTCTATTTTTATTTTTGTGGATCAACTTCTCCAATTTCCCCGGCCAAGGGCTAGTCTAGCAAAAGCCTCCCCAAGTTGGGAGAGGACTTTCTTTTGCCAGTAGTAGACTCTCTTCTCTAGATTCCTAGCTTTTTTTTTTTTTTTTTTTGGTGCCTCAACCCCCCCCCCAACCCCCTTGTGTCATTTGGGGGGTGGGGGGACCCACCGAGAAGGGGAGTGGGGGGAACCCACAACCTCCAGGTGGCTGTATCTCAGGGAAGAAGATGTCTTCGCGTACCACCCTAGCGCCTGGCAATGAGAGGAACGCGGATACCGTGAGTCTGGGTTTTTATATTCCTATATATTTTTTGGCATTGGTTTAACCGGGCAGAGAGCTCTCTTTGCAAAGGCCGGGGGGGTGTCTGTTCGGTATTTGTTTGTGGCCTAGGGTGCAAATGTGTAACCCCTCTTTTTGCCAATGGGGGTGGGGATTTTGGGGGTGGGAATGTTTCGGTTTGCCCACCCTTGGAATCAAGGACTGCGGAATGACTGGCAGGAGAGAGCTATAAATAGGGAGGAGGCGGCATGGATCAGAAATCACAGATCGGGTGTTATTGATCCAGGCCGGGCTGCTTTGGAAAAGGGCTGTTGGAATTGCTCTGGGAGGGGATGGCGGTTGGTCTGTCTGTCCATTGCATCCTGATGCACCATGGACAGAACCCGGACCGCACCTTGCCTGCCTGAACTGCAGGTCTGTGGAAAGGGGGAGCTCAGGCCCCCCCCTTGACTCTCCCCACCTGTGCCGCGGGGCTTTTTCTGCAGAAGGCTTGTCTGCTGGGTAGGGCGAGGTGCCAACCCAAGCTGGCCCTGTCTGGCTCATGCCCAGCTTGGGAGACCTGCTTGGGTTCTTAGGCCCCAGTTGGCTGGTTCGTGGTGCCCAAATCTCAGAGCGGGGAAGGGGCTGGTCCTACGGGGTGGCAGAGCCCCACTGGTGGGCGGCCGCGTTTCCTACGACAGCCGGGTGGCCATGCTGTGGAGATGAATGGAGCTGGCATCCTGTGCCGTGCCAGGTGGGCGGCTAAGGTCAGCAATGACATTTAGCTGGACGAGTGGCAGAGCTCCACAGGAGCGCCAGGGGGGCCTGCCTGGCAGAGAAGGGGATGCTGTTGCCAGGGGTTGCCCCCACCCTGTGGCCTCCGGCAAGGGCTCTGGGTGCATTGGCTTGGCTTGCGGAGTGGGCCTCTGCTGACTGCAGCAGGGATGCAAGGAGAGTCCTTTTGTCAGCTGGGAAGGGGCTGGGGAGGCAGGGTGGGACAGGAGCTGAGGAGGAGCCTTCTGCTGGTCCCTAAGAACACAACACAACACAGCAACATGTTGTAGACTCCCAGCAGCGCACACACACACACACACATCGGTATCCACAGGGGACAGTCACTATCGTTCCACACAAATACTACACACTGAGAGTGTAGGGCCCCACTACCTCAAACACACGTGTATGTACTTGGATCCACACCACACACATGAGGTGAGCTGCAGGGCTCCAACACACACACACACACACACACACACACACACACACACACTGTGAGCTGCACGGCCCCACACTGCACACACGCACTCACATCCACACTGTGAGCTGCACGGCCCCACACTGCACACACGCGTTCGCATCCACACTGTGAGCTGCACGGCCCCACACTGCGCACACGCATTCACATCCGCACTGTGAGCTGCACGGCCCCACACTGCGCACACGCATTCACATCCGCACTGTGAGCTGCACGGCCCCACACTGCGCACACGCATTCACATCCGCACTGTGAGCTGCACGGCCCCACACTGCGCACACGCATTCACATCCGCACTGTGAGCTGCACGGCCCCACACTGCGCACACGCATTCACATCCGCACTGTGAGCTGCACGGCCCCACACTGCGCACACGCATTCACATCCGCACTGTGAGCTGCACGGCCCCACACTGCGCACACGCATTCACATCCGCACTGTGAGCTGCACGGCCCCACACTGCGCACACGCATTCACATCCGCACTGTGAGCTGCACGGCCCCACACTGCGCACACGCATTCACATCCGCACTGTGAGCTGCACGGCCCCACACTGCGCACACGCATTCACATCCGCACTGTGAGCTGCACGGCCCCACACTGCGCACACGCATTCACATCCGCACTGTGAGCTGCACGGCCCCACACTGCGCACACGCATTCACATCCGCACTGTGAGCTGCACGGCCCCACACTGCGCACACGCATTCACATCCGCACTGTGAGCTGCACGGCCCCACACTGCGCACACGCATTCACATCCGCACTGTGAGCTGCACGGCCCCACACTGCGCACACGCATTCACATCCGCACTGTGAGCTGCACGGCCCCACACTGCGCACACGCATTCACATCCGCACTGTGAGCTGCACGGCCCCACACTGCGCACACGCATTCACATCCGCACTGTGAGCTGCACGGCCCCACACTGCGCACACGCATTCACATCCGCACTGTGAGCTGCACGGCCCCACACTGCGCACACGCATTCACATCCGCACTGTGAGCTGCACGGCCCCACACTGCGCACACGCATTCACATCCGCACTGTGAGCTGCACGGCCCCACACTGCGCACACGCATTCACATCCGCACTGTGAGCTGCACGGCCCCACACTGCACACACGCATTCACATACGCACTGTGAGCTGCACGGCCCCACACTGCACACACGCACACACATACGCACACACACACTCTGCAAGCTGCAAACCTTCAGTACCACGCACACGTGCGTTGTGAACTACATGGACTGAATCCCATTTGTGTGCCACGAATGCACTGCATTGTGAACTATGACCACCGCCGCCACCATGCGTAGCACCACGCTGTGAACGTGTTGGCATCACACACATGTATTGTAAACTGAATGGACCCCATCATACGCATTCTCTCCCTGACCCATGCGCACTCACACATCCCACTCAGAACTACAGGGTGCAAGCCGTACATAGTGTGGGCCTCAAGGAGCTGCTCTCTCGTCCGTGTGCACACGCTGCGTGTTGTACATCGTGAATCAAAATAAAAACCCATCACCGTCTGGGACGCTGCAAACTGCGTGACACCAACATCGATCACACACATGCACAACACAGCTGCTGAGGGCTACCCAGCTCCAGTCACACACACACGCACATACACACCATGCATGTTGTGAGATACGTTTCCAGTCCCTCACATACACATCACACACAGTGAACTACGCAGCCCAGTCTCTCTCTCTCTCTCACACACACCACATGTGAACTACACAGCCCTATAGTCTCTCTCTCTCTCACACACACACCACACGTTGTGAACTATGCAGCCCCAGACACGCACGCACGCACGCACACACACACACACACCACACAGTGAACTACGCAGCCCAGTCTCTCTCTCTCTCTCACACACACATGAACTACGCAGCCCTATAGTCTCTCGCACACACACACACCACACACAGTGAACTATGCAGCCCGAGACACACATACACACACCACACACAGTGAACTACGCAGCCCAGTCTCTCTTTCAAGCTCACTCACACACACGTGAACTACGCAGTTCTATAGTGTCTCTCACCCCCCCACACACACACATTGTGAACTATGGCGCTCCAGTCACGCGCACATGCACACCACACATAGTGAACTGTGAATCCCCAGTCTCTCTCTCACACACGCGCACACATATTGTGAATTACAGTGAACAACTACTGACAGCACAAACCGATACCACACGCTGGGTGAAAACGGACCTGCATGTAACGCCACTTTAACATTTCTTATGCATGTTGCAGGGCTGTATTGGCGCCCTAGGCCGCCCTGCAACCTGCATAAGAAATGTTAAAGTGGCGTTACATGCAGGTCCGTTTTCACCCACTGGGAACGTCCGGGCTTTTACGCTTTATACACACTACGCTTTGTGGGCGACACAGATACATCTCACCCATTGTAAACGAATGCCCAGTCCTGCCCCACAGAAACCGCACACGTTGTGAATTGCCTTCGTACTCCTACTCACTAAAGAGTGGGTGTCGGTTATGTGGCCCTTGTAGAAGAGAGGCTCCTGCAGCCGTGCACCGTGAGCTGCAGGGCTCAACACCGCAAACCCAAACCTGTCTTGCACTGTATTCACGCAGTCCGCACGCACACTGCGATTGCCCTACACAAATACTGCACACTGTGAGCACGAGGCACTTACACACCAGGCGTCCGCCGTACACCAGGGCTGCATGGGGAGGTGGTAGCTTTGCTGGGGAGATCTGTGGAACAGGGGTGAAATAGGGGATGTCCCTCTTTAAATATAGGGCGTCTGGCAAGCGTGCACCCACCACAGTGTGAATTCTAGGCCTCTGACAACACATGCATCAGACACGGGGACACACAACGGCCCCAGTCACACATGCACCCGTGCTGTACATCACCCATTGTGAGCTTCAGGGCCCACTGTGTGCTTCAGCCCCCCCCCCTTGTGAAATACGCACACACACACCCCCGGTCACACCCAGGTGCTATACACCACACATAGAACCTGCACGGTCCAACACATGCACACGGCACATATTCTGAACCGCAGGTCATCAGACACACGCGCGCACACACACACAAGTACAGGGCCACAAATGCCCTCTTGGTATATGGACTGGAGACCCACAACCACGTCACATACGTGTTCTGTCACCCCAGGGAGTGAGGCAGGCCTGCAAAATCAGAGTCTCACACACCCTCCCACTCTCACACACAGTGCACATTAGCTGAGGCAATTGTTTGGTCACGGGCCCTATGCTGTTTTTAAGACTTGCACACAAATGCTGTACTGTACCATATTGGGGTGATTGTGAGTCACACAGACCTCACACTTGTTAATGCATGCTCTCTCTCACGCTCACACACACTGCCATATCTGGGGCTACTGTAGGCCGCACAGACTTCACAATGTTATTAATGCTGTCGCACACAGGCCACATTTCATTGAATAGCGGTCCACTAAAGGAACTACTCCACTTCGGTAGTGTTCACACTGCAGCTCTATGCTGAAGTAGTTACTCCTGGCATGACAGAGTGATGATCATTGAAGTGATAGTTACTTTGATGTAAATGTGTTCCCGTTACGGTTCCTTCAGCGTTACAGGCTAAGCGGAGGAGGTTGTACTCTTCCTTTTTGAGGAGTACAGATGTCTCTTCTTGCTCCTCAGTAACTCTGATGTAGTGCTGTGTTTGTGTGAACGCTTTGGAAGTAAAAGCAAAGAAAGGCACAATTACTTCAAAGTATCTGTTCATTGGAGACCGGCCACACGTGCACATTCGTGCTCAAGAGAGGACCATATCTGAGGTGGCTGTGGGTCACATCAACCCCACGCTATTAACGCTCATGCTGTCTCTCTCGTGCACGTACACACACGAGTCATATCTAGGGTTTCATCATACATACAGCCTCCACAGTGGTGTTAATACTCGCATGTGCACACGCACACACACACACTGCCATAGCTGGGTTGATTATGGGTCACATCACCCCTACAGACCTAAAACGTTAATTCTCTCTCTCCACACACACACACACACACACACACACACACACACACACACACACACACACACACATATCTGGGGTGATGATGGGCCGCTCTGTCCCCATGCTGTTGTTAATGCTGTCACAACGAGGTGGCCTCCCTCATCGCTACAGTATGTCATCATGGCGGTGGTGGCCTCGCAGCAGCTGTGTCATCCCCCTGGCATTTCTGTAGTCGCTGTGTCATTGCCATGGTATCCCTGCCACCCTGAATGGAGCCACTGTACAATGCGATGTGGTTCCGTAGCAACGCGTGCGGTATTCCCTGGCGGGGTGACGGAGGCCTCTCCCTCTGTCCTGCCAGGCTGTGATCTCATCTCAGCCCCGATGTGGGGGGTAACGCAACCCTCGCACGGAACTGTGCTGCCCGTTGGCGCAGGCTGTTGCGGAGAGCAGCCTTGGACAGGCGGTTTCAGGACTGGGCTTTCTGGGGAAGAGCCACTTCCTGGTTGTGTGTTTCTGCCGGGTTGCGGGGGGGGGGGGGCTCTGGCACCGTAGCATGCTCTGGTTAGCTTCCTAGAGGCTGGGGCTTTGCTGTTCTCCCTGCCTCCTCTCTGCCTCAGTGGTTGCCTTAGTGGAAGGTGGTATTTCCCAGAATGCACCTGGCGCACTGTGGAATGTCAGTGCCCCGGAGCTGCCCGGACGGACGTCCAGCCCAGGACAAAAGGATTGCACGGACAGTCTCTAGACCCACAGGCAGGCTGGAGCCAGCTGCTTCTAGCCGCCCGAGCTCTCTCTGGGCCTCAACACCGTGTCGGCGAGTGTCCTTTGCTCTCATGCTGTGGGGCTGTTTAACCACAGGAATAGGACTGGGCCAGGCAATGATGGGAACCAGTTCCTGGCCCCACAGCCCAAGGGTGAGGCAGGGGGCACCCAACAAGGCTAAGAGGCTTTGGCAGAGCCTTGAGCAGCAGCAGACTGGAGCTTGGGTTTGCAGGGATATGATTGTGCTCTGCACCAGGAAGGGGAAGAAATGGCTGTCGTAGCCCTTGGATAGGGGCACGTTGCGGGATCTTCCAGCCAGAGATCCGTGTAATTGAGGGCAAAGAGGGGGTAGGGGAAGGGGTGCACTCAAGGTCACATGGTGAGTCACAGCTGGCAGTAGAACCCAGGAGTCCTGGCTCCCAGCCCCCTTGCTCTAACCCACTAGACCAGGGGTAGGGAACCTTTTCTGTCCTGGGGGCCACACTGAATATTAGTACAAGCTCCGAGGGCCACATAGAGGTTGGGGGTGGGGGTGCTTATTGGGTTTATTTAAGAAAAGTAGGACCCAGATCATGGATCTGTGCGGTGGATCTGTCCCCTACCCGTGTGTGCCTGCCCTCCTCTCTGCGCCATTATCCTGAGCTCAGTTTTTCAGTGCTTGGGGGTAGAGACGGGCTCCAGGGGCCGGATCCTGGAACTGGAAAGGGGGCCACAAAAAACCTTGCCAAGGGCCTCATTTGGCCCCCAGGCCTGAGGTTTCCCACCCGGGCACTAGACTCTCCTCCCAGGGCTGGGAATAGAACCCAGGAGTCTTTCCTCCCAGCCCCCTTGCTCTAATCCGTTCTAGCACTGAAGACTTCCTCCTAGCTTGCCTCTCCTCATCCTCCCAGACGCACTCGCTCTGCATTGTCAGCAAGTCTTCCTGGGTGTTAGTCAGGGCAGGCGTCCCCAGCGGGGAGGGAGGCTCTGGGGAAGCCTGTAGGCTACTCCACTCCCTGTTCCCATCACCATTACTCGGTGGCTCTTTGCCCTCCTTTTGCTCTTGGAGGAGCTCTGTGTTCCTCATTCCCCTAAGGCTGGGGAACCGTTTCCCCCTCTGGGGGCCATTTTGAAAATTCGTGTCTGTTCGAGGGCCGCGTAGAAGTTGAGAGCAAGGGTGCTCGATGGGTGCATTCAGGATGGGGGGGGCGTGGAGAATGGGGCGGTGTCCAAATCGTGGATCCACCCGCTCCCGTTGTGGTGCATCCCCTCCTCTCTGCTCCCTTCCCCCTGAGATCTGTGGTATAGTCCATTTTAGTATTAATTTATATGCATTTAAATATTTATGTTTATACTTCTATTTGTGTTATATTATATCTTATGGTATTGGGTTTGTTTGTAAAAACCTACAGGTTGAACAATAAATAATTACTTACTTACCCCTGAGATCACTCTTTTGGTGCTTGGGGTTAGGAACTGGATCCAGGGACCCAATTCAAGAGTGGAAAGGAGTCCGATCAAAACTAGCTGTGGACCTGAAGTTCCCCACCCTGCCCTAAGGCCTCCCTGGCAGCTGGGGGGCAGAACTAGCCTGTATTGCAGAAGGCAGGGAGTCGACACTATTGCCCCCCCTCCCACCACCACCAATAGCCTCAGCTTCCTGGTTTCCTATTCCCATCCCCTCTGCCTACCATCCCCAGGCCCCTTTCCACCTCTCCCAGCCACCACCAAGACCACCCATTTGTATCCCACCCTTCTGGGCTGCTCTTCTCCATGGTGCTTTGGCCGCGAGCAGAGACGGTGCTTTTGCGGCCTTCGCTCAGCAGGCCTGAAAGCAGCAACGGTGGAACGAAGGTTCCCAAGAGACAGGTTATGGGCAGGCGGATCCCAGACGCCACCCCAAGTCGACTCCCTTGCTTGCTCACTCTCTGCACGGTTTGTGCTTGCCGGAGCATGCCCAAGCTCACTCCAGCTGGCTCCTACACACCCTCTGAAGCCCCTTTCACTGTCATGGCTCCCTATTCTGCCCGGCTAACCTTCTCCTCTGCCTCTTGATCACCCACTCTTCTGTCTTCTCCCCCTTGTCCCTGCTGGACAGTCTAGCCCGGGGGTGGAGAACCTCAGGCCTGGGGGCCAAATGGAGCCAACAGCTAACTTTGATTTGACCCCCTTTCCAGTTCCTGGATTTGACTCCTGGATTCAGTTCCTACCTTCAAACACTGAAAGACTAAGCTCCGGGTAAGGGAACGGAAGTGAGGGCGCGCAGGCGAGGAGAGAGGACCAATCCTTTGTCTGGACCCTCCTCTTAACCAATCCTGCTGCCAACTTCCCTGCAGCCCTTGGAGCTTGTACTCATTTTCAAGGTGGACCCTGGAAGGGAAAAAAATTCTTTGCCCCTGGTCTAGCCCCTCGTGCGTCAGGACTGGGTGTGGCATTGTCTCTAGTGTCAGGCTGAACAAGGACATGGCTGCATTGAAGGGTTTGGGGCCTGACTGGTAAACATTGAGTCCCTTATTCAGTCATCAGCCAAGACTTTAGAATCTCCTTATTAATTATTATTATTATTATTATTATCATAAACATTTATATAGCGCCGGTCATGTACCTGGCGCTGTACAGAACATAGACATCGATGCTGCATTTATGTTTTACGTGGATCCCATGATTCCCCCCCCCCCTCCCATCACACTCCTTACCCCTGGGAGGCAGTCAACTGCTATAGCAGGGGTGGGGGACCTCATGCCCGGGGGCCAAATGTGGCCCCGTGGCTAGTCTTTATTTGGCCCCTGGATCCAGTTCCTACCTCCAAGCACTGAAAGACGGAGCTCAGGATAAGGGAACGGAGCGGAGGGCATGCCCACAAGGAGAGGGGACAGATCCAGAGACATCCGTGATCTCTGGGCCCTCCTCTTCCTGAGCACACCCCTTAAGCACCCCTGCCCCCAATTTGGATGTGGCCCTTGGAATTTGTGCTAATTTTTCAAAGTGGCCCTTGGGAGGGAAAAGGTTTCCCCGGCCCCCGCGCTGTAGGGTTTCCCCTCCATGCCAGTAACGTATCCAGGGACGTTAGGGCTGCAGCCTCTTGCAAAATGGTGGGGTCCCTCCAGACGTAGGAATGTTTGACGGCCACGTGCTGACTCTCCCATTAAAAATGGAAAATGTTATTCTAATTAATTTTTTGATGTTCAGTTAAATAGAACATGCAGGCCTAGATGTTAAGCAGAAGCTGATATTTCTAGGTCTCGTGGGGTGGGGGCTGCATGGCCTGGGGGGCTCCCCCTGTTTGAAGCTCTATGTCAGGGGTGGGGAACCTTTTCCCCTCCCAGGGGCCATTTTGACCATGGGGACAAGCTCCGAGGGTCACATAGACATTGGGATGTAGGGACTTAAGGAGGGTCTCGATGATAGATCCGTGCTATGGAGCCAGGTCTTCGTTTCTGCTCCGTTATCCTAAACTCACTCTTTCCGAGCTTGGAGATAGGAACCGACTCCAGGGGCCAGATTCCGGAATGGGAAAGGGGCCCAATAATGGGCCCACCCCTGCTATGGGCACCCTATGTGATCGCACACAGCACTAGGGGAAGGAAGGTTGAGGGGACCGTGGGCTGCCCGCTAGCTCCGAGTCCCAGCTGTGCCCCCGGACCCACACATTGAGGTCATTGGGTGGAGGATTCCTATGAGGGTGCCAGCCCTGCTGGGTAGGCGGTGCCCAAGAAGGAAGGATGACTTCTGAGCAACCCCAGGTCAGAAGGAGCTTCGACGATAGACCACAGAGCCAGGGGCTTAGCTACCGTGGAGCGAGGGGCTCGGTTGAGCCCAGTTCCTGGAGTCTGGTGGGGCGAGTATGGAGGCTTTGCAAGTGGCCTGAGCACCGTTAAGAAATCTTCAGAGAGAGGAGGGAGAGGGAGTAGAGCCTACTGCCCCCACCCACTCTGAACATTTTTGAGTGGTGCTCGATGCTTGTAACAGGCCCCACCAAGAAGGAAATTTTCAGAGTGGGCTGGGATGCTGGCCCCGTTCCTTCTTAAAACTTTCATCCTGGAGGGGTTGCTGCCCTTCATGGAGGGGGGCCTTACTTCCCCTTTGGGAAGGCTATTACTTAAGGAGACCCTGTGCCCTTGCCCATGGGCAGCATAACTGGAACATAAACCCAGACCCACCATGGCCTTGCTGCACCCCTTCACAGAGCCCAGGCTACCCAAATTCACAGCCCCACCTCAATATATGCATCCCACACACTGTCTCTGCTTCATCCATTAGCCTGCTCCTATCTCCTTCCCTTACAGACATCGCCCCACAGTTAGGGTTGTTACCTCTTGTGTGTTTGACCCTATCCACAGTCTCCCCCCCCCCCCCCCCCCCNGAGCAGCTGCGCCTCCTGACTGCGGAGGTGCAACTGGCCGCCCGCCTGCGCTTTGCCCTGGCCCAGTCCTTATTGCATATAGTAGTCAGGCACAGTTCCTCTGGCTATCTCTACTCACGGTCCACAGAGACCTCTTGGGCAGGCACCAACCCTCTAACCTAGGTCTAGTCTAGTAAGCAGGCCTCCTTGCTGCTGGGCTCCACTAGTCTAATTTTCTCATTCAATAGCCCCTTTGCCAGATACTAATCCTCTGGCTCAGATGCCAGGCTGGCTCATCCCCTCGTAGACAAAGCTTTAACCTGGTTCCTGCCAGTTCCCCTGGTAGGCTTTCTCAGATAGAGCTTTTCCCCCACCTCCAACTCCTCCACCCAATCCCATCCAACTCTATCCCTGCCTGCTAAACACCTGCCCAAACAAAAAGGTTTTGCAGCGCTATCCTATCCCATGACTACTTACTTTCCTCTTGAGAGGGGCCTTATCAAATGCTTTCTGAAAATCAAAATACACTATATTGACTGGAATCAGGATCACCCTTATCCACATGCTTTTTCACACCCTCAAATTCCAATAGATTAGTGAGGAATTACTTTTCTTTTCTTTTTCTTTTTTTTACTTGTTTTTATTTAATAATTTCCCAAAGTACACCTATTCTTCTGCACACTGTATTATCACATTCTATCACATTTTTCCTGGACCTGGGTTACAGCATTGGTCCACATGCCCGCTGTGCCGGTGTCACTTTCTCCTTGTTCTTTACACTTTTTCATAACTAGGTTCAATCAAACAAACTGTATATCTTATATTACACCAATCAACTGTAGTCTTTTAACTCCCCCCCCCCCCAACTTTACCCGATTCTTTTTGTACAGCCTACCCCCTGGTTAGTTCTCCTACCAAGCTCCCCTCAGCTCCCACCGTCTCCCTGACAAGGCCTGAACCCATCTGATTGATACCCAGGTGGAGGTGACAGGCAGAGGACTGGCTCTGCCTGTCTCCTGGATGCAGAGAGGCCTAAACTGATTGACAGTAGGAAATACTGCAGAGGGGGGTGCAGTGTCCAGGGCGGCAAGGGGATGGGGCTGCAGTACAGGGAGAGGCCTTTCCCAGCCTCAGCTCCCTGGCATGGAGGCTGCTGCTTCAAGGGGTGGGGGAGGCTCAGGCTGGAAGGCAGAGCGCTTGCATGGGGAGAGGCTCTGGTCTGTACCTCTCCTATGCTGATGGCCTTCCCCGCAGCGGCCGGATGCTGGAAGCAGCCCCCAGTGGGATGGATATTGCCGCCCCTCTGCTAGCACAGAGCAGCTAGTTCCAGTGCATTATTGATGAGCTTGGAAGCTGGGGTCTGTCTGCTTGTTTGACAGGCTCAGCCTGGCATCCCAGGATGCACCGGAGGCTGCTTCGATGGCTTCCCATGGGAACAAGAGAACACGTGTCAGGAAGCTTTTAGAGAGGCCAGTTTCCATGGCGGTGGGTTACTGCCAAAGGGCATGGACCCCCTCCCCAGGCCTGGGTTGCTTCTCTGGGGCCAGCCTATCCTGGTAGAAGTCCCACCCCTTGTGCCCATTCTCCTCTCAACCCCCCCACGCGGGTAGGTTGTGGGTCGAGGCCCAGGAGAGCCCAGGGCTTGGTTTGGGGCTGCTGAACGCGAGGTCGGTTGTCAATAAGTCATCTACCCTCCAGGAGTTAATCCCGGAGCGGGACGCCGACCTCGTGTGTATTACAGAGACCGGGCTGGACAATGAATCGGGCCCGATTCTGGCCGATCTTGTTCCAGCTGAGTTCTCTGTGCAGCATCAGTCTTGGCTGGAGGGACGGGGGTGGGGGGTGTAGCCATTGTTATTAAGGGTGCATTGTCCTTTAGGAGATAGAAGAGAAACCATCTCTTGACTCTGATGCGCCTGCCAGTTTCGGCCGGTCTTTTAACCTCCCCTTTTTAGGGAAGGCTATTGAACGGGCTGTGGCACGGCAGCTCCAGGAACATCTGGACCGCACCGGTTTCCTTGACCCCTTTCAGTCTGGTTTTTGGCCTGGGTATGGTACGGAGACTGCATTGGTGGCCTTGGTTAACTATCTTCGTCTGGCATTGGACTAGGGTCGTCAGACCTTACTGGTCCTGCTAGACCTTTCGACTGCATTCGACATAATCAATCGTGAGGTGTTGGTGACTCGCCTGCAGGACCGTGCTGCGATTGGTGGGATGGTCCTGGACTGGTTTTGTTCATCCTAGCCGGGAGAATTCTCGGGGTGCTCTTGGGGGAGTGTAACGTCTTCCCCCCGGGACCTCGTGTGTGGAGTCCCACAGGGTGCCATTCTGTCCCCCCTCTTGTTTAACATCTCTATGCAGCTGTATGGGGAGATTGTGAGTGGGTTTCAGAGCATGCAGTGTCATCAGTATGCTGATGACACTCAGCTCTACCTCTCTTTCCACCGACCCAGGCCATGCAGTCTCCTTATTTCCCCAGTGCCTGTTGGCTGTGGGGACTTGGATGAGGTTGAGCCATCAGCAGCTGAATCCTGACCAGATGGAGGTGATGTTGGCGGGCGAGGGTTTGGGGGCCTGGGAGTGGTTGAATCTCCTCTTGTTGGGGGGGGGGGG
>QEPC01004837.1:1191094-1201434 GCA_003113815.1 Sphenodon punctatus | reverse complement strand
GGCTCAGCCTGGAATCTCAGGTTGTGGCCGTGGCGGGGAGTGCGTTTCAAGGTGCTGGTTTTGACCTTTAAAGCCCTTCATGGCCTGGGCCCTGTTTATCTGCGGGACCGCCTCACTCCCCATGTGCCCGTGCGACCCCTGAGCTCATCCGTGGGGGCCTTCTTGGAGGTTCCCCGGGCGAGATGGGTGGCCACTGATGTGAGATCTTTTTCGGTGGCTGCCCCCGTGCTGTGGAACCCGCTCCCGGAGGAGGCTCGGTTGTCCACCACTCTCCTGTCATTTTGACATTTATGTAAGTCCTGGCTGTTCCACCAGGCCTAAGGGTAGGGTGGGTTGGGGCTGGGGTTGCTTTCTCCCTGCATATGGGATTTTTGAACTTTTAAAATTTGTTTTTATTGTATTATTGTTTTATATCGCTGTTCGCCACCGCAAGCTGCCCTGTGAGCAGGAGGGGCGGGATAAAAATATTTTATAAATAAAAATAAATACTCCCCACCATCACCTTCAAGTGTCTCAGGACCTTTGACATTCGTGGAGCTTGGGCACAGAGCAGAGGCCTGGCTTAGCATCGCAGAACGGATTGCTGTCTCCACAGCGCCTGTCCTAAGGTAGCCAAATTTGCTGTAGTGGGCCTTTAGTTGGCGCTAATGAGCATAGGCAAGACTGGGCTCTGGTGTTGAAGGAGAGGGCAGTGTGGACTGGAATAACGGGGATAGTTCTGGCTTGAGTTTTGGGGTGGAGATTCAGCAGAGCTGTGGCAAAGACCGGGATTGGGATAAGCAGGGGAGCAATGGCTCAGGGTTAAGGGGTGGTGGTGTCAGAGCTGTGTGTGTGTTGGGAGGGTGGGATTCTAGCATTAGAGGAGCACGGGGTCTACAAGTCAAAGGCAGCAGTAGAGGTGTGTTTGTGTAGTCCACAGCTAAAATAGCTGGGGTGGGGGTGTTTGCAGCTGTAACACATGCCTTTGGCCAGTGTGCTAAGTCCTTGCAGGCGCGGGGTCTTTTTGATCCACAAGGTAGGACATGGTGGCCAATGCTCAGGTGAAGGCTTTTATGCAGTGCTTTGTTGCCATATGGCCCACACACAAAGGGGATCCCCATGTCTAGTGTCTACCCCACTCACAGTGCTCATGCTGCACATCAGCTGCCACGATTCCTGGACTTCAGCTGGGGAGCTATGGACCCCTGGCTTGATCCCGCTGCCAGGCTCTGGGTCCCACAGCTTGTCTACTCTGCTCCTCAGCCACCTGTTCCTCACCGCTTCCCTGGTGTGTGCTTCAGCACCTTGGCTAACATAGAGTGGGGAGCTTCTAGAACCCAGATCTGTTCCCCTCAGCTCCCAGCTGCAGACTGCCGGTCCTCTGGAGTTATTGGACTTTTATACTCTCCATGGGCGTGGCTTCAGTGGTGACGCGGGTTCTCTTAAAGGGCCACAGCCCCGCTTCATCACAGCATGTTGGAATTGAGGGGCACCAGCAGAACTGTGGATGGGTGGGAGGATTCCAGGGTTAAAATAGCTGGGGGAGGGGGGATTGCAGGTTGGAAATGAGTGGCGTGGACACAAAGAATTCTAACCAATCAGAATTTTTGAGGGTGTCAACAAGCACGTAGCCAAAAGGGATCCAAGTAATTTTTTTGTAAAAAAAATTATATTGTAAGCTGCCTTGTGTCTTCAGAAAAAGGCATGGTATAAATGTAAGCGAATAGTGTATTTGGATTTTCGGAAAGCATTTGAAACTCATCAAAGGCTATTAAGAAAACTAAGAAGTCTTGAGATAACAGAGAGGGTCTGCTCATGGAACTGCATCTTGTTAAAAGATAGGAAGCAAAATGTAGGAATAAATGGCTAATTTTCACAGAGGAGAGAGGCAGACAGTGGGGTTCATCCTGTGATCTGCAGCAGGGCTGGTGGTGGTCAACATACTCCTTTATGATTTGGAAAAGAGAGTGCACGGATGACACCAAGTTATTCAAGATAGGTAAGTCCAAAGCAGACTGTGAAGAGTTACAGGATCTCGCCCATTTGGGTGACTGGACAATAAAATGGCAAATGAAATTCCGTGTCAGTTAAGCGCTATCTAATGTACATTGGGGGGAAAAATAATCCTAACTACGCATACAGAATGTTCTAAATTAAAGTTAGCATTTAGGGAAAGGATCTTGGCGTCCCTGTGGATAGTTCACTGAAAACGTCCGCTTAATGCACAGCTGGGGGTTGTTTCTCCCTGGGTGAAAGCAGCTACATGAATTTACTTTACCCCTGGGTAGTTTACCCATGGGTAAATGTTTTGTGTAAACATGGGAGTAGTTGCTTGTGTGAAAAAATCTTTTCTTAGAATTATTTTCAGAATTCCCGGTGTTGGCTTTGGCAGATGATCGCACATGTGAAACTAGGGGTGAAAACAGACATGATGCTAACCACCCTTGGCGGTTATTTATGCATGTCGCAGGGCTGTGTTGGTGCCCTATGCAGCCCTGAAACATGCATAAATGACCCCCGAGGGTGGTTAGCGTCCTGTCTGTTTTCACCCTAGGACGGTTGGTGCATTGTGCGGTGGCTAGGATGCAGTTGTTGATACGTTGGGAATGATGACAAAGGCAGGCGATCGCCTGCATGTGCCCATCACAGGTTGGCAACAGCGCCAGCAGAGACTGAAGCCACCCAACTTGTGCAGCCGTGGCCATCCTGGGACGGGCATGTGCTGAGCCACGCCCATTTCAGAGAAGCGTACGGTGGCCTGTGAGGAATGCTGAGGGTTGCCAATGGTTGGTCTGAAAAATGGCATAGGTTTTTATAGACCCAGCCTTCCCAACAACCCTCCCTTTCTTTTGCATTTCATATTCCGTCTGTTGCTAAAGACTTCTCCCTGCATGACAACACCAAAATCCGGCTCTTCCTTACTGCTCCCACTGCTAGTACCCTTGTCCATGCTCCGCTCTAGTCATCTCTCACCTTGATTACCGCAAACACCTCCTTACTGGCCTTTCCCTCTTCTTCCTATGCTGTCCTACCCTTCAGGTTTTCCTTCCTCCCACTAGTCTGACCCAGTATGGGAGTGACTATATATTCTTAAATGAGGACCATTCCAAATCTCCTGCCTGACACATTTATTACAGAGGATTATCTGAATGATGGGTGTCTTAAAACAGGGATGGGGAACCTCAGGCCTGGGGGCCAAATGTGACCCATGGCAAGTTTTGATTTGGTCCCTTTCCAGTTCGTGGATCTGATTTCTAAATCCAGTTCCTACCTCAAGCACTGGAAGACTGAGCTCAGGGCAAGGGAACAGAACTGAGGGCAGGCACACAAGGGTAGGGGACAGATTCATGGCACAGATCCATGACTGGCTCGTCCTCTTCCTGAGCTGTCTTCAGCACCCCCGGCTTTATGCAGCACTAAGAGATCGGGGTATTTTTCAGAGTGGCTCCTGGGAGGGAAATGGATCCCCATCCCTGCCTTAGAGGATGGTTAGGTGTCCTGTCCAGATGCCGCAGTAATGTGGCCTGTATGATTTGTTTAAGCAAGATCACTCGGTTGGTTGTGGGGCTGGGTAGGCAGCAGTCTGCAGTGGGGAGGGGGGGGGGTCACACACAAAAGAGCATTATGGCTTGGACAGCCCCAGCATGAAGTCAAGGGGGAGCAGGAGGTAAAACGTGCTGGCTGAGGCATGTTTGCGCCCCTGGCATTTGTTTAGAGGCAGCTAACGCTTAACTCGCTTTAACCTCCTGTGTTCACACAATCAGAGGGGTTAAATCAAGGGTAAAAGGAAGGTGATTCGTCCTGTTTGTTTGCAGAAGTAAATGGGAGGAGGTCAGACTCATGGGCACTCTTGTGTAAGGTGGCCAGATATGCCAATTTTAGAGGACACATGAGAAATTCAGGTTGCAGGTCTGCATTGGTGCCAGTGCAGCCCTGCAACCTGTATTTCTCACAAGCATCCTCTAAAATTGGCATATCTGACCACCCTACTGTTGAGGGGGATTTCTTTTGTTTTTCAGTCTTTCCCTGTCCCAGCAACCCTCAGGGGCTTCCTCCTTGGTGTGTCCTCACCCAGTGTCCCTTCCTCACTGACTGCTTCCACCCCAATGGAGGGAAATCGGCGGAGGGGAGAAGCTAGTTAACCCCTGCTTGTGTCAAGGGCTGGGAGCAGGTGGGGCAGGAACAGGACTGGAAGGCAGGCAAGACAAGGCTGGGAGCAGGCAAGACAAAAGTAAAGTCATGTGAACTAGGAGCAAGGGGCTGAAGGAGGACCCATTTTATAGACACCCCCAGCCAGTCGCGGCAAGGCTTGTTGGAGATGGTGGGCGGGCTGAGCAGTAAGGCTGAAGCGCTGTAGGATCGGGGCTAAGGACTGTGTCCTGAAAGGCTCTTTGGCCAGCCTCCCTGGAGCCGGTAGACCCGGGTTCGAATTCAGCAGAAGCTGACAGTGAATGTCTCCCCAGTGGAGTCCCTGGGAGTGAGGCTTGGGGAGGGGCGGAGAGTTGCTGCCATTCCTTAGGTTGCTAAAGGGCCCTTTGTCAGTTTCTCGGCAGCAGGAGCTCTGTTTGGGCTGTATCCTGGCGGAGTTAAGCAGAGGAGAAGGCCTTCGTGTCTGTACAGCACAGGGCAAGCATCTCTGCTAGCGTGCCCCAGCTCTGACCCAAACGCAAGCCAGGGTGTGTGTGTGTGTGTGTGAGAGAGAGAGCTCAGACGTTCCCTGGGCAGAGCTGGGCGCAGCCCCCAAACCGCTTCCCCTCCACTCCCTGGGATTTCAGCTCCCTTCTCTCCCTCGTGGCTGGGCCGGTTGGGGTGCACGTCAGGTGGCGACCTTTGCTGAGACATCTCTGGGCCATGTCTCTGCATGTCGCGGCCTGGCCCGGCCCCGATAGGGGAAGCCGAAGACTTCAAAGCGCTGATGCTGTGGCAGGCACCAGAGGCAGCTTTGGAAGGGCCTGGGCTCCTGCGCGAGGTGTGGGGGCTGCCTCCATAGCAAGCTGCCCAGGAGTGTTAAGCTTCCCTTGAGTCCAGGGCAAACGAGTTTCTCCTGCCTCGTGGTGCCAGCAATAATCCTCCGGCCCTGGTTTATTATTATTATTATTATTATTATAAACATTTAGATAGCGCCAGCCATGTGCCCGGTGCTGTACAGAACATAGAAATAGACGCGGCCCCTGCCTGTGGCTTACAATCTAAAAGACAAGGAGGGAGAGACAGGGGAGAAGACAGACAAACGTTCAGGCGGATGTGAAGTCTCAGGTGCGTGTGCTTGGCTTGGTTACAATCAGGTTGGTTGCAGCAGTCTGCAGAGGAGGGCAGACAGTAAGTACATGGGGAACGACTAGCAGGCATTGGGAAAGGCGGCAAGGAAAAAGTGGGTCTTGAGGAGGGATTGTTCATTATTATTATTATTATTATTATTATTTTATTTTTAGACATTTATATAGCGCCAGCCATGTACCTGGCGCTGTACAGAACATAGAATTAGACGTGGTCCCTGCCTGTGGCTTACAATCTAAAAGACAAAGACAAAGGGGGGCGGAGACAGGGAGAGGGGACAGTGGGAGAGACAGGGGAGAAGACAAACAAACATTCAGGCAGATGCGAAGTCTCAGGTGTGTGTGCTTGGCTTGGTTACAAAGANAGGGAGGAGGCAAGGCGGATGTGGGCATTGCGGGCAATACGTTGAAATCCGCTGCTTAATATGTGGTGGCAGCCAAAAAAGCAAACAGAACGTTAGGAATCATTCAGCAAGAGATAGGGAATAAAACTGAAAACATCATAATATTGCTATATAAATCTATGGTGCAACCACACCTTGAGTTTCATGTGCAGTTCTGGTTGCCACATCCCCAAAAAGCTATAGTAGAACTGGAAAAGGTAGCAGGGAAGCGTAACACAACGGTAAGTGGTATGGAATGGCAGCCGTAGAAAGAGAGGTTCTGCCGTAGAAAGAGAGGCTCTGCCCAGCAGAACCTCTCTTCTTTCCCACCATAGGAGCGTACAGTGGACAAAGAGGGACATAGAGGACCGTGTCTATTTTATTACTTTGTAAAGTGCCAGGTACACTGCTGGCGCTATATAAATGTTTGTTAATAATAATAAATAATAATAATAATAATAATAATAACATAAGCCCTGCCCCCTGATGCAATAAGCCCCACCAACTCACAAGCCCATCCAGTGGTGACGGAGGGTTGCAGTGACAAGCTACAAGCGGAGGTTCTTGTTGGGGGTGGTGGGTGGCTCCAGCAGCGGCCATATGAGTGGCGCTCTGACACATGGGGTCTCTGGTGGCGGCTGTCTCCAAAAGCACTTTAACGTGGGACCATGAGATTTCCCCACAAAAGTGTGATGGTCCCACTTAAGGAGGGACTATTGGGAGGTACGAGAGAGCTGCCATAGTGAATCTGCCCAGTGGTCCCCCTATCCCTGTGGTCTGTCTCTACGGGGATTAGTATCAGATGTTTTGCAGGAAGGGGTTCCATAAACAACACAACTGGGGACTGCTTCATTCCTAGTCTTTCAGCCCTGGCGCTCTGCAGCTGGAGGTTTCATCCCTTGACAATCTATTCTTCTTCTTCTTTATTATTAAGCATTTATATAGCGCCAGCGATGTACCTGGTGCTTTACAAAAAACAAGATAGACACGGTCCCTGCCGGAGAGCTTGCAATCTAAAGACAGGGACAGTGGTGGATCTGTCATCCATGATTGGGGACCTGCGTTTTCCCTGCTGGGCCAATGGGGAAGCACAGCGAACATGGGTTCTCGTCCACAAGCTTACGCACTCCTCTTTTTGAACTGACCTTTGCGCCATCTCAGGGCGATGAGTTGCACATGTTAATTATGCTTTGTGCAAAAAAAAAGTAGCTTCCCCTGTTTTGTTGGTACCTCATCATTTTGTAAGGCATCCCGTAATTCTAGTATTGTGAGAAATACCAGATCCTTATTCATTTTTTCCACCTCGTTCATGATTTTATAAAACCTCTGTCACACCCCACATCAGGTGGAAAAGCCCTCCTCTTTTGAGCTGCTCCCTGCGGGTAACAAGGGAGGCAATAGAAGATTTATTTATTTGGCCAGGCATTTGGTAGGTGGAGATAGAGTCTGGGATGTTGTATTTAAATGGGGGGTGTGTGTGTGTATGTATGTATGTGTGTGTGTGTGTGTGTGTGTGTGTGTGTGTGTATATGTATGTATATATATATATATATATGTGTATGTGTATGTGTATGTGTATGTGTATGTGTATGTGTATGTGTATGTGTATGTGTATGTGTATGTGTATGTGTATGTGTATGTGTATGTGTATGTGTATGTGTATGTGTATGTGTATGTGTATGTGTATGTGTATGTGTATGTGTATGTGTATGTGTATGTGTATGTGTATGTGTATGTGTATGTGTATGTGTATGTGTATGTGTATGTGTATGTGTATGTGTATGTGTATGTGTATGTGTATGTGTATGTGTATGTGTATGTGTATGTGTATGTGTATGTGTATGTGTATGTGTATGTGTATGTGTATGTGTATGTGTATGTGTATGTGTATGTGTATGTGTATGTGTATGTGTATGTGTATGTGTATGTGTATGTGTATGTGTATGTGTATGTGTATGTGTATGTGTATGTGTATGTGTATGTGTATGTGTATGTGTATGTGTATGTGTATGTGTATGTGTATGTGTATGTGTATGTGTATGTGTATGTGTATGTGTATGTGTATGTGTATGTGTATGTGTATGTGTATGTGTATGTGTATGTGTATGTGTATGTGTATGTGTATGTGTATGTGTATGTGTATGTGTATGTGTATGTGTATGTGTATGTGTATGTGTATGTGTATGTGTATGTGTATGTGTATGTGTATGTGTATGTGTATGTGTATGTGTATGTGTATGTGTATGTGTATGTGTATGTGTATGTGTATGTGTATGTGTATGTGTATGTGTATGTGTATGTGTATGTGTATGTGTATGTGTATGTGTATGTGTATGTGTATGTGTATGTGTATGTGTATGTGTATGTGTATGTGTATGTGTATGTGTATGTGTATGTGTATGTGTATGTGTATGTGTATGTGTATGTGTATGTGTATGTGTATGTGTATGTGTATGTGTATGTGTATGTGTATGTGTATGTGTATGTGTATGTGTATGTGTATGTGTATGTGTATGTGTATGTGTATGTGTATGTGTATGTGTATGTGTATGTGTATGTGTATGTGTATGTGTATGTGTATGTGTATGTGTATGTGTATGTGTATGTGTATGTGTATGTGTATGTGTATGTGTATGTGTATGTGTATGTGTATGTGTATGTGTATGTGTATGTGTATGTGTATGTGTATGTGTATGTGTATGTGTATGTGTATGTGTATGTGTATGTGTATGTGTATGTGTATGTGTATGTGTATGTGTATGTGTATGTGTATGTGTATGTGTATGTGTATGTGTATGTGTATGTGTATGTGTATGTGTATGTGTATGTGTATGTGTATGTGTATGTGTATGTGTATATATATGTATATGTATATGTGTATATATATGTATATGTATATGTGTATATATATACACACACACACACAATAACAGAGCTCATATAAAAACATGGATAAAATCAAACTGACTTAAAACCCAAGATTATATATATATATAATCTTGGGTTTTAAGTCAGTTTGATTTTATCCATGTTTTTATATGAGCTCTGTTATTGGCCCAGAGCTCCTGGGGACAGGGTGGGTTATAAATTTAAATAAACAAACATGAAAGCTTTTCCTGACCCTGGATCATCTTTGTTACCTTTCTTTGTGCCTTTTCCAGTTCTGCTAGTGTTTTCTGTAACAAATCCTGCTTAGAATAATGATAGAATCAAACATCTGAAGAGTTGGAAGGGACCTCAAAGGGTATCTATTCCGGGTCAGGATACCCTGTACTTACAGCATCCCTGGCATAGGCTGGTCTAGTGTTTTCTTGAAACCCTCTAGGGAAAGAGATTCCATAACCTCCCTAGACTGCTTGTTCCACTCTTGGGCTGTTCTAGAAGTTAGGAAGTTTTCCCCGTCCTATTAATTATCTTAAATGTACCCCTTCCTTTCTCAGTAGTGCTGCTGCTGAGCCAGTCCCACCCAAGAACCATTTCTATCAATTGCATATTTCAAACTCCTAGTATGGGGGGAAACACCCTCCTAGAATGACCTTTTCCTCTGACCCCATGGGGCTTTGTTCTACTGTTACATCCTTTTAGAGGCGGGACGGCCGGAACTGCCCCCAGTGTTCAAGGTGTGGGAGCTCCAGGGACTTAGAGAGCGGCATTAGGATATTTCTTCTTTTATTTCCCATCCCTTTTCTAATACTCTAGTGACTCATGGCAGGCAGCGTCAGCACACAGTGAGCGTTGGCACCGGGGCCTGGCACTCCCGCGGGGATAACGAAGGCATCGTTGGCTAGGGAGCAGGCTTTATGGCTGAGGGCTCAGCGTTCTCCAGCTGGGTGTTCCCTTTGGGATGTACTAAGGGAAGGGGCTGGTGGCGTTCTGTGTGTCTGTGCCACTCTTGTGACGGCCTCGTTGACCTCTGTGTGAGTCGGAGAGTGGCAGGAGAAATGGCTCCACTGGCCCCTGTGCCAGGATCTCATCCCCCACCATCCCTGGTGATCCCAGAATTGACCTCCTCTCCTTGGGGCAGCTCAAGGCCCTGGGAGACAGACAGACAGACAGACCCAAAGGGGTGGGGTGGGGTGACTTTCTCTGCCCAACTACCCTTTCTCCTTGTGTCCTGAGCCCGTGATCCCCAAGCGCCTTCTCCCTGACACTGAGGCCCATAGCTACCATGGTGGGGCCCGAGTGTTGCCATGGCAATGAGCAACCCCCACAGCCTTGGCACTTCAGGGCCCATGTTGGTCACTTGGGTGGGTACAAGGTGGGTAGAGAGGACACGTGCCAGGCCTACCGGGCCACTGAGGCACGGCAGTCTTAGCTCTTCTGGTGACAGGGGCTTTCACCCCCCTGCATTTCCCACACCCTGGAGACCCTGCTCCCTTGCCCTGAGAGGAGCCCATCATTGGGAGGTGAGCTTGGGTCTGCCACAGCCTAGCGTGGAACGAAGGGGCTCAGGTGCGCCCAGAGTCCGAGAGGGCCCAGTGGAAGCGGCCTGAGCACCAGTAGGGAATCTTCAGAGTGGGTGAGGGAGAAAGTGGGGCTCCCACTCTGCCCCCACTCACTCTGAACATTTCCTGTCAGTGGTCAGGCTGCTTGCAAAGGGCCCCACCAAGAAGGATGTTTTTAGAGCGAGTGGATAGCTGGCCCCACTCATTCTTCAAACTTTCTTCTCGGGACGGGGGGGTGGGGGGGGGGGGGGGGGGGG
>QEPC01004837.1:1179205-1191075 GCA_003113815.1 Sphenodon punctatus | reverse complement strand
GGGGGGGGGGGGGGGGTGTGTGTGTATCAGCTGGGGCTGTGCTGCCTTCATGGGTAGACCCTGCCCTTGGGGGCAGGCCATCATTGGAACATGAGCTTGGGCCTGCCACAGCCTTGCTATGCGTCCGATGGGAAGGGCCACTGAAGCTGCTGCCCATTTAGCTTCGGTCTTGGGGTTTGGGCTATACTGGAAACCCCATGGGGCAGGGACCAAGTCTCCTCCAGCAAATTGACTGAGTAGCTCTTGAGGGGAGTAGGCTAGAGGGACAGGTAGGGAGCCCCCTGGAACCATCAATCTTCCTGGTTACCCAGAAAGGCTGTGTCTGTAGCTGGTCTAGAGGCTGGGGCTGCCCAGTTCCCTGGTGGCCTCACTGGGGGAACAGCCTCTGCACCTGGGCAGGAGGAGGAGACTTGGCCAAGGGAGTGTGTGTGTGTGTGTGTGTGTACACACACATTTCCAAGGAGACTGCAGCAAGTCTACACAGCAGTGGGGGAGCCAGGGTGCTGCTGTGCCGGCAGCTGTCAAATGCTCGCACCCTCTGGAGCCTGCCCGGCACCCTGGAGAACAGGTTTCTGCGGGTATGACTGCTGGCTAGCTGCATGGCGCTGCCCTCAATGGAAAGGGGGGGGGAGCCATCCTGGCTCCCTGCCCAGACACAACTGGCAGGCGGCTCCACTGCAACCCAGCAAGGGCATCCGTGGACACGGGACCAGGGAACATGAGGCCCCAGCCTTCCCGTAACTCAGCCTCCCTTCTCCGGTGCCCACGTGAGGTGATTCATTCAGCCAGGCCCCTTCCTTGCGTTGGAACCCCTGCACGTCAGACAGCGACCAGCCGCTGGACGAGGCGTGTGGGGATCTGTCCGTGCGAGGCCCCTGCAGAGCCCCCAGGGCGATCCGGAGGCCTGACTGGCATCCGGGGTGCAGGAGAGTCCCCCTGTGTATCCCTTTCCTCTACCCCACAACTGCCTTGCGTTGCTCCCTCCGGTCTCCCCAGTGCAGCCCCATCTAGCCGGGCTCGATGGTGCCTGTGCAGCGGGGTCCGCGAGGGGAGCAGGAGGCCCCGGCTTAACCGGGAAACGCCACTCAGGGAATCTGGCTCGGCCTGGCTTTCGCAGCTGCATTGGGCTCCGTGTGGCAAGCGGGGCATCCAGCGGAGCCGTTGCCCGTGGCGGGCTCGGTTCCCTGCTCTTCTCCGCCGCGCACAGAGAAAACAATTGCTGAGGCAGAAAAATCTACCTCCCGGCTGCCACTTAGGGAGGCAATGGGGCATGAAAGTGATTCTTTGTGCAGGTAGGGACTGAATGAGAGACAGGTGCTGGGCTCCTAGGGCCCACTCTGCCGCCTGCTCGCCACCGGAGCCATAGGGGGCTGGCCAGGTTTCTGCCCCATAGGCTCTGTGGCCTTGTGCTGTGGAACAGGGACTGTGCTAGTCTGTGAGCCGGGGTTTGGAAATAGCAACTGGGACCAGTTTTTTGCAGTAGGATTACCAGTTTTGAAGACATCAAAGAGTCACCCTGTTGCCTGCTAATTTGCATACATTTCCATAAATTAATATATTTTGCATAATTGCGCACATTTTAAATCGTCCATTGCCTAACTTACATCTGGTGAGACGGCTCTGTCCGTATGTCTCCGACTCGGACCTTGCCACCATCGTCCGTGTGTTCGTCACCTCGAGACGAGACTATTGTGATGCGCTCTACGCGGGGCTGCCCTTGGCGACGGTTCGGAAGTTGCCGCTGGTGCAGAACGCGGCCGCCCGTCTCCGTACAGGGACAGGTCTCCGAGAGCACATTACGCCGGTGCTCCAAGCACCGCGCTGGCTGCCCATTGTCTCCCAGGCCCAATTCAAGGGGCTGGTTTTGACCTTTAAGGCCCCGTGTCTATCTTATTCTTTGAAAAGTGCCAGGTACATCACTGGTGTTCTATAAAAGCTTATAATAATAATTAATAAAAGGCCTGAGCCCTGCTTACCTGAAGAATCTTCTTCCCTCTGGGCCACCAGGGCAGCCCCTGCAGTGGTCTGTGAGCGCCCTCTCTGGAGGTCCAACGATTTCGGCAGGGCCGGACAGACAGACGGGCATTCTTGGCAGCTGCACCGTCCCTTTGCAATGCCCGCCCCGAATCTTCTCGCCTTCAGACAAAGCTGTAAGACCTGGCTCTTCTGTGCAGGCGGTTTGCAGCAGGTGGGGGGTGTATCTGCACGGCCTGTTTTATGCTGTTATTACTGTGATTTTTATGTGTTTATTTGTATATTGTTTTTATGGGTTTATTTATTATTTATTTATTTATTTTTCTGGATTTATACCCCGCCCCTCCTGCAAACAGCTTGGGGCGGCTTCCAATAGTAAATACACATCTAAAATACATATAAAACCATTTTAAAACATCAAAACCATTCAAAAAATTAAAACAGGGCCTAGGAAAACATTAAAACAACAGATAGGGTAGGGGAGATGAAACCTTCTAACCCACCCTCCCTCCCTCCCCAAAGGCCTGGGAGAACAGACAGGTTTTACAACTTCGCCGGAATGTCGAAAGGCTCGGGGCCAGGCAAGCTTCCTCCGGCAGGGAGTTCCACTGAGAATGCCCTCTCCATTGTGGCCCCCCGCTTAATGCGAGGGACCTCCAAGAAGGCACCCCCGGTGGACCGCAGGAGACGCTCTGGGGCGCGGAGGGCGAGGCGGTCCCTGAGGTAAGAGGGGCCCAGACCGTGAAGGGCCTTATAGATCAACACCAACACCTTGAACCTAGCTCGGCACGCAATTGGCAGCCAGTGCAGAGTCCGGAGCACCGGTGTAATGTGCTCCCGACGACCCGTCCCCGAAAGGAGACGAGCCGCCGCATTCTGCACCAGCTGCAGCCTCCGAACCAGGAACAAGGGCAGCCCCGCGTAGAGCGCGTTGCAGTAGTCCAGCCTCGAGGTGACGAAGGCATGGATGAGGGAGGCCAGGTCCGGGCTGGAGACAAATGGACGCAGCCTCCGCACCAGATACAAAAAGGGAAGGTTAGAGACAGGTCGGTAACTGGCGAGCGCATCCACGTCCAAGGATGGTTTCTTCAGCAGGGGATGCACCACAGCCTCCTTGAGGCTAGGTGACAATCTCCCCTGCTGCAAGGACGCGTTCACCACCCTCGCCAGCACCGTCCCCAACGTCTCCCTGGGTTGTGAGCTGCCCCGAGTCGCTGTAAGCGAGAGGGGCGGAATAGAAATGTTTTTACTAAATAAATAGACTTGGAGGAGGCTGCAGACTGAGGGAACAGGTTGCAGTACTGCAGGGTCGCAATTTGGGATGTTCAGGGTTCCCGGGAGCTGGCGGGGGCTGCAAGAGGAGAGAGCAGAGGGGTGAGGAACCTTTCCCCGTCCAGGTCCACGTTGGAAAATCCGTACAAACGCCCAACGGCCACAGCGCTCAGGAAAAGGAGGGTCGAGATGATAAATCTGTGCGTTGGGTCTGTCCCCATCCCTTACGGGCAGGCCCTCGTCTCTGCCCCCGAGCTCAGTCGTTCAGTGCTTGCGGGATAGGAACTGGATTCGGGGATGGGAACCAGCCCAGATAAAAACTAGCTGTGCATTTGGTCCCTGGATCTGCGGTTCCCTGCCCCTGGGGTAGAAGTTACTGTGGGGGATTAGGAGGGCTCCAAAACTTCGCTTGGAGGCGCCTTAAAATGAGGAGCTGAGGCGGGGCTGCAGTTTGGGGGTTGGAGTTTCCACGGCTTCTCTCCATTTTGGAGTAAATGCTGAGATGGGAACGTGGGGCAGGGAAGCAGGCAGGCAGTGATTCCATAAGCAAATGCAATGTAAATCGTGCCAATATGGTGGGTTTCGGCCCCATCACACACAATGTGCTAATCAGCATCCATCTAGTCTGGGTAATCTTTGGATGGGAGGCCTCTGAAGACCCCCCAGGATGCAGCGTGGGTAGCTTACTCTGTCTCTCGCTCTCCCCCACCGCTCTCAGTGCTGACTCAGTGTCTTAGAGCAGCAGGGAGTGGGGCGCATGGCTCGGTAGGCGATGCTGCCCTCCCTGAGGCAATGCTGACCCTCCTTGCGGGGTTAGTCGGGGTGGGGAGGGGTTGTTGCGCCGCATGGAGTGGGGAGGGTGACTCAGCATGCCGCCCGGTGAAACCGTGCTAACCACGATACCGCCATGTGGTGGAGTGGGGCGGGCGGCTCGGTAGGGGGCACTCTTCTCTTGGGCCTCAGAGTGATGCTAGGGGGTGCCGAGGTGGAGTACGTGGGGTGGGTGGCTCAGTAGGGGGTACTCTCCCTCACAACCCTACCTCAACCCGCCACCCCCCTTCTCTGGCCGCCTTCAAGCCTCCATGTGGTCAAAATATCAAGCCTTAATCCTGGTGACCTGGCTAGAATCCAGCTTGGATTACCACAATTTTGACGCCCTAAACTTCCACTGATACGGGAGCCTCTGTCCCTTTCCGTCCTAAATAGCTGGGTGTTTTTCTCGGTCTGCCGGCATAGCTCACCCCAGGGGTGGCTGCGTTTCCGGTTGTTATCGATAGTGACTAATCTCAGGACAAGATATTCCAGAGCGACTGTTGATTCCGAGTGCCCAATTTTGAGACACTCTAAAGGAGTGGCATAGATAGCTTGGAGCCAAAACAGGGGTGGAGAACTTCGGGCTTGGGGACCAGATGGAGCCTGAGACGAGTTTTTATTTGGCCCTTTTCCAGTTTCTGGATCTGGCCCCTGGATCCAGTTCCTACCCTCAAGCAGAGAAGGACTGAGCTCAGGGGACGTGAACAGAGACGAGGGCAGGTGCACAAGATTAGGGGACAGATCCATGGCGGAGGACCCTCCTCTTCGTTAGGCACCCCTGTCCCCAACTTCTTTGCAGCCCTTGGAGTTTGTACTAATTTTCAAAGTGGTCTCTGGGAGGGAAAATGGTTCTCCACCCCTCAGAAAAAAATGTGTCCGGGGGTGTGGGTGTGCTGTATCCCCCTGACCCACATAAAGCCCTCCCCCATGATCCTGGAACTTCAGGGAGAAGAAATTTGTGAGGGAGGCAGCCCCACTATAATTATGCTCATGCTTCAAAGGGGTCTGGTTTCCATCAGGCTGGTGCTCCATGCAGTCAAAATATTAAGCCGCCTTCAAGCTGACCCAAGATGATGGGAGAGGGTAAATTACTTGGTGCCCTATGCCAACAGGGCCCAGCTAGGGGGAACAAGGCTGTCTCTGAGTGGGTAAGATGGGCAATTTCTCCTACAATTTCTTACACAAGAGAGGACCCCACAATGACGTCGTTGACACTGTGATGTTAGTTCGGCCAGAGTGGGTTTTGGAATAAGCAGGCCTCACGAGAGGTTTTGCACCAGGTCTCCGGGAACTAATAGGGAAAACACAGGGGACACAGGTCCCTGCTGATAGGTGGCCTTGGCTCCAGGTAGCCAAACCCATTGAGGGGCGGACAGAGCACTTAGACAGTAGCAGCTGTTTGTGGATGATCACCTTTCTGGCCGATGCTGGATCTAGGAGTCCAATTCTCTTCCTTGGTAAGAAATTTCTCTCATGGGACCTGGCTACTCCAGGGTGATAGGGCAGTGGAGGAAGCACCCCTTCTGCTGAAGGTTTTGAAGCCTCAACCTGGACTGTGTGCCAGTTGGCAATGCGGGCAGGATTTGGGCCAACGCATTGCCCTACCCCATAGTCATTGATTACTTAGGGAAGCCTTTCTCTCCGACTCATTCCGACAGTTGCCTAACCCTCTTAACACCATAACACCCACCTTTGCCAAAATGTTAACCCTTTTAGCGGAACATTTTCTCGTGTTGTGAGGCTGCCTTGGGTTTCCCGGAAGGTGGTGGAGAAAGGGGTTCAGTCCTTTCTGGAAAGGGAGAAGCAGGCTGACTGGCACAGGGTGGGAGAGGGGAGGTGATGGCCGTTGTCAAAGCTGGGGGCAGACAGGGGGTGTAGCTGGGTGGGGATGGGCCCTGGGGCAGAAGATGGAATGAGGCCTCCCCTCTCAGAAGCGGAAGATGCAGCTCCACCACGGAGCATGCCCCTGTAATAGCTGCACTCGTTGGGGAGGAAGAACAAGCCTGGGAAATAAGGGACGGGCATCTCACATCCACCTAACAGCCAGGCTAGATGGATGTGCTGTCACCATACAGTAACTGACGGGGATATATTACAGTGTCGTCGGAGTCATAGTGATTTCAGCCCTGGGGTCAATACACCTTTTTGCCTGGGTTCAAAGAAAATGTTACAGCCTGTTCCTTGAGAAATCACTTTTCAGTACCTCCTCCACGGCAGAGCGAATGGGCAACAATCAGGAGAATCCAGCCCAAGGCTAGGGAGCCTCTGGGCCAAATCTGGCCTGCAGCTGGTTTTTAGTCTGTCCCCCAGTGGGTTTGGCTCCTTCCCAAGGGAGCAGAGATGAAAGCATGGACTCAGTGGCTGGGGGTGGGGGGTGGATCCATGACAGATCATGATCTGGACCCTCCCTTTTCCTCCATCCTGTGCGCATCCCTTAAATACGTCCAACCCCCATTTGTATTGAGTCTGTGGAGCTGGTACTGATTGTCAAAATAGCCTGCAAGAGGGGATAAAGTTCCCCGCCCTTGATCTTACTGTGACATATCCAGCTAACTGCTCTGCTGGTTCTGTTCCCAGCTCTGGGAGGTGGCTGGGGTGTAATGGGTTAGAGTACAGGGGTTTGAGGAGACAGGACTCCTGGGCTCTATTCCCAGCTCTGGGATGGGAGTGGGGGTGTTATGGTTTGGAGCAGGGGGGGGGTAAGAGTCTGGGCATCTGAATTCTGTCCCCAGTTCTGGAAGGGAGTGAGCTCTGGTGGGTTAGAGAGCAAGAGGGGCTGAGGATCAGGATGACTGGGTTCCGTCCCCAGCTCTGTTAGGGGATGGGGGGGGGTTACTGGGTTAGAGCAGGGGTGGGTGGGAAGTCAGGACGCCTGGGTTCTGTCAACTCTGTTAGGGGGTGAGGGTCTAGTGGGTTAGAGCAGGGGGGGCTGAGAACCAGGACGCCTGGTTCTGTCTCCAGGTCTGGTAAGGGATAGGGATCTACTGCAAATTGGGAACATCTGCGCTAGCATCTTCTTGCATCAGAGCAAGGGCGTTGAATTTGGGGAGCAGGTTGCCCTGGTACCAAGAACGTGCCTTTTACCAGCAGGACAGATGTGGCGTAGTTCTAGGCCTCTAAGCATCACTGTGACTTAGCACATGCTTGGTTGAGGCTGGCAGTCAGATACCATCAGTGCTTATCAAGCTGCATCTCAGGACTGCTTTCCCAGCCCGCCCTTGCGTGACTCACCCAGGGGCTGGGGGGATGCCAGGCAGTGGCACCCAAACTGAATGAGAGCAGAGGGACTCTCTCTTCTCTGCTGACAGTGCTCCCCCTGCTGGTAACCGAGTGGCGTGGTAGAAGAAGAGCTGCGGCGGAAGCAGGGTGTGGGGCAGGTTTGGGGGGAGATGGAGAGTAGGCACAGTGACCCTGGGTGCAAAGAAGCAAACAGCAGAGGTAGACTCAGCCCTGGACTGGCTCGCTGCAGGGTATGGCAGAGCTGCCCCAGTGCCCCAGCCTGGCAGTCATTGTAGGTGCCACAGAAGCCCTAGATTAAGGGGGCAAGGACCTCTGGGGGCTTGGGTTTGCAAGCAGTACCCAGTGGGTGGCGGGCACTGCCCATATGAGTTACTGTGGCACTGGTCTTGAACTAAGCCCATTGTTGCTTGCCAGCCTGCCTTCCAGTCCCCCGTGTCTCTGCTCCTGCCTCAGGCAGATCAGCCGCAAAGCACTGAATGATACTTCCTTGGTCACCGTTTGGATTCAGAGCAGACCCTCGTTAAGCATAATTGCAGGAACTCCTCTCCAACCCTGAGCTGGGGTGTCAGGCTGTCAGCAGACTCAGGCAGACAACCCTGCACCAGTTCCCATCCTGCAGGTTTACTTTAGATCCAAGGCAAAGAGTCTTGGGGTCTGATATTCAATCTCACCTCTGTCCTGTTGAGTGCCAGTCGCTCCTCTTGACTGGCCTTGGTGCTGCCTCCTTGTTTGTGGTTGCTAATTCTGGATGTGGGGAGAGCCTGCTGAAGTTTTGCACATTTTGCTGCAGTGGGGTATCTAATGGTGCGGCGGTTCTGGGTAGGGATCTGGAGGAGCCTGGCTTGTTGCTGGTCAGGCCAAGGGTCTGTCTTACCCACAGGATTGCTGAGGCAGAGGCTGTTGGTCCATCCAACACAGCACCCCCTAAGCCCCAAAGTGTTGGTGACACCCAGCCTCAGGAAGGCAGCAAATTAGGACTGCTTGGCGGCTCCTAGGTGTGGGGGGGCTCAGTTTATATTTGCCTAGGGTGGTAGTATCTGTGGGCAGCCCGGAGACGTTGCAGAGCTAGGCACTTGGCCAGTGATACACTGATGTACATTGGTACTCATTGGCTGTGGACGTTACCTTTTCCCGGTTACCAACTGATTCTGTCCCCAGCCTGTGTAGGTTCCCCAGGCCGCACAGCTCCCTGCCCCCAGCTCATCTCATTATGCTGCCCCTTAACCCCAGGGCAGGAAGGGGAGAAGCCAGTCCCATCTCTAGCACCTCCTGCTGGCAGGTGTTGACAGTGCTCCCTTGGCACGAGGTTCTCATGGGTTCAGGAAGTAGCTAGAGTGCCCAGCTGGGCTCTGTCCTGCCGAGGCCTGGACTTTGTAAGGGAGCCTGTGACGGTTTCTGGGCCTTGCGCTGACATCTTCAGGGGAGACCAGTCATTAGCCCAAAAGGGGACACATGGGATCTCACTTGGGGAAATCTGCCCTAACCAGGGCTTGGGACTTCCGTCGAGCCAGGGAAGAGGGGTGGGGCTGCAGGCTGAACGAACCCCTTCTCTAGGGCGTCCCCATGGGGTTAGGAATTGGGTGACTGGGATGCGGCGGTTGTCAGAGCTGTGAGGATGGGTGGCATCTTGGGTGCTGCCCCCCTGCAGGGCTGGGATCCCAGCATAAGCTCCTCACACCGTAATGCGGTTCTTAGCCGTCTAAGCTTGTTAATGTGAGCAGCAGCCCCAGGGGGCATGTGTGGACCTGCTCTTGGCCCCCGCCCTGAGCCACTTCCCCGTGTTCTGGGATGGAGGAGGGTGGCAGTTTCAATCTACTGGCCTTCACACGCACGCACGCACGCACCAAATTCCTCCCCCCTTTTGCCCTACCCCCCCAACCTCCTCCCTTCTGCAGCCCAATCTGGGGTGGGGAGGGGACAGGAGAATCGATTGAATCTCCTTGATGCTGCAGCTGCTGCCACTTCTGACTGGCAAGAGCTGCGGGGAACTGCAGAGGCAGCCGATCTGGACAGTCTGGGCTCGGTGCCACCCCCTGCGGCCTCCCCTGCTAGGCCCAGCCACTGCCTCTGTCAAGCCCCTTCCTGAGCTGGCCGCCCTACGCTGCCTGGCTCTGCACCCTCTTGCAGCTGCCGATGGGTCTGGAGGAGCGGCCAGGACCTGCCCTAGAGCGCTCCAGGGATCCATATTTTGGGGCAGGCCTGATTCCCTTGCCCACCTGTGTTCAGCTGTGAGGGGGAGGCCTGTTCCCCTGGAGTGGGAGTAGGGGAGGCCTGTCCTGGGTCCTTATAATCTTTTTCTCCACGAGGGCAGAGTTGGGGGGATTGAGGGGAGGGGGTGGGGAGGAAACATGAAGGAAAGACAGGTGAGGGGGTGGGGTCAGGACTCCTGGGTTCTCGTCTCAGCCCTACCCCAGACTTCCTGCATGAACAACCTTATGGCTTGATTCCCTGGCAAGATTAGGGAGCAAGCTCTTCCTCGTCGGAGCGATTCCTCAGACAGGCCCAGCCCTGGGCAGCGAGACGCTTCCAGCATCTGCCCCAGCAACCCCGTTCACCTCTGGCTCTCCACAAGCCATGGGGCCTGAAAATGGGTCACAGTCCCTGCTGCTCTTGGAAGCTGGGACTAGTCCTGAGGCTGCAGGGAGCGTTGCCCCCTAGGCACATTTGTAAGGAACACTTGTACGCTTATTTTTAAGGAACACTTATTTTTCATAAGTGTTCCTTAAAAATGTGCCTAGGGGTCAACGCTACCTGCAGGGCCAGGGAGCCACGGCTTACTGGGGGCAGCAGGGCCAACCCTAGCTATTTTGCTCCATCAAAAAAATTCCTACCTGGCTCGTGTCCTGAGGTCAGGACCTGCCACTGTTTCTCAGGGGTTGGGGGGTGCCAGGTGCTGCCTGGAGATCAACGGCTGCTACTGGGCTGGGGTTTGGGGACGGGGGGTGGGGGGCAATCATTCAGTTCTACAGCTGCGGCTCAGTCTGCACCATCATGCCAGTTCTATGTGACCTGAGCACCCCCCGCGACCCCCAGCGCATGCACAATAATACAACAACACATTGCTCTCTCCAACGCCCCCATTGGGTGAGGTGGGGAGCTGTGGGGCTGGAGCCTGGGAGGAACTGGGGAATGCTATAGTACTGTCCTTACGAGGCCCCCTTCCTGGACAAGCATCCCATTGGCTGAAGGGCCTGGCCAACCCTGGAGGCTTGTGTGTAATGAGTTTGCTGGTTCTCAGATTTGTTTCTTGTGATGGCTTTGAGGGGCATCTGGGGGGTATGTGTTCAGGCCAGACACGCACACCCGCCTTAGTGGGACAGGCAAGGTTGACAAGGGGTGGCCCCTAGGTTGCCAGCCCCTTTAGGATGGCCCCTTCTCCCTTGTTGTGCCCACATGATACCCTCCTCTCCCCCTTGCAGCATCAGCGCTGCCCCCTATTGACGCTGGAGGCTGCCCCCGCCCCGGTGACGCCGCCCCTCTCCCCGCAGCACTCCACACTGGCCAGCAGCCGATCGGAGAAGGGCTCCTCGTGGTCCAGCCGCTCGCTGGGCGCCCGCTGCCGCAACTCCATTGCCTCCTGCACCGATGAGCAGCCCCACATCGGCAACTACCGCCTCCTTAAAACCATTGGCAAGGGCAACTTTGCCAAGGTCAAGCTGGCACGCCACATCCTAACAGGCAGAGAGGTAAGGAGGCACAGGAGCGGCTGGGGGTTGGTCTCTGGGGGGCTTGGGGCAGCTCTGTAGAGCCAGGTGGCGGGGCATGGGGTAGCTTTCCAGAGTCAGGTGGGGGGGCTGTGGCAGCTCTTCAGAGCAAGGTGTGTGTGTGTGGGGGGCCTTGGAGCAGCTCTAAAGAGCTGGGGGTGGGGGCGGACATGGGGCAGATCTTCAGAGCAAGGTGAGGAGGGCTTGGGGTAGCTTTCCAGAGCGGGGGGGGCATGTGTCGACAGCTCTTCAGAGCCAGGTTGGGGGTGCTTGGGACAGCTCCCCAGAGCCAGGTGGCCCCCCAGGCATACAGGTGGGGGAGGGCATCGGGCAACTCTCCAGAGACTTGGGGCGGGGTGGCAGGGGAGAGATTGGGGCAGCTCTTTAGAGTGTGTGGAGGGGGGTATGGGGCAACTCTTTAGTGTGTATGGGCAATTCTCTAGAATGGAGGGTGGAGCCAAGTGGGGTGAGATGGGGCAGCTCTCTGGAGCTAGATGGGGCAGCTTTTCAGAGTAGTTGGGGGCATGGGACAGGTCCTTGGGGCATAGTGGGATGGAGGGCGTTTGGGGTAAGTCTTCAGAGCAGGGGGGCAGTGGGAAAGGAAGGGCCCAGAGAAGACAGGAAATGGGGGCAGCTAGGGCAAAGTGCAGATGGAGAAGGGGGGGACAGTGTTGGGTTATGGGCAGCGGGGGGCAGACAGAGATGGGAGCACGGGAATTGCCAAGGGCCCTGCCATCCTCCCCTCTCCCCCGTTTCAGCCAGACACCGATTGGCTTCTGTGGATTTTTTTTTAGGTGGCAATAAAAATAATTGACAAGACACAGCTGAACCCGACGAGCCTGCAGAAGGTATTGGGGGGGGGGGGGG
>QEPC01004837.1:1165650-1179163 GCA_003113815.1 Sphenodon punctatus | reverse complement strand
GGGGGGGGGGGCATGAGTGCTAGGCGGGCTGATCCAGCTCAGAGAGGCTGGGATCTCGGGGGAAAGAGTTGGAGGGGTCACCAAAGCATGGGCACCCCCCAGGAGGACCCGCTGGACGGGGGGTGGGGGGAGGCAGAACCAGGAGGGGTGGGTGGGGGGAAACCACCTGACCATGCTGAGGAGGTTGGGGGTGGTGCTGAGGTCTGTGCCCCCCATAGTCAAATCCTACTTGTGCCCCTGGCCCTTTGTGACACTGACTGGATTTCAGGGGGGGGGTGGGCTAGGCCTGGCTGTTCCTGGTTCTAGGCCTGGCTGTTCCTGGTTCTAGGCCTGCCTGTCTCCCCAAGGTGCAGCCTAGGGGGGTGGGCGTGTAGCTTCTCCAGGCTGCTCTGCCCTGCTCACGGCTGATTCCAAGACCCCACAATGAGCCCATTGTGCTCAGAAGCCGGGCCTGTGGCTGGGATTCTCCTCCAGCCTCCGGCCCCTGGCTGCAGGGTTAGAGGGAGCCAGCCGTCCACCCGGCCCCTGGCTGCAGCCTGGCCCCATCCCCAGGACACTGACCTCACTGAGGCCCCCCTGTCATTTACACTTGGAGACGCTGCCCTCTCTGGAATCCCTGATCTAATTAGTGCCCGGAGTCCAGGCTGGTCGCTGTGGTAACCGCAGCTCCCCCAGAGAGTGGGGCTGCTAATTAGCCAGTGAACTTTCCAGGCCAAATGAGCTGGGGGGGGTTGGGGGGGGGAGAGAAGAGTGGATTAAAACACCCACCCACCCCAGAGACCCTGGCTTGAAACTGCATTGAACCTGGTGCCCCCTAGTGGGGAAAAGCCTCCGATCCCCTCTCCTGGCCTTGGGCAGGATTGGAACCAAGAGCCCCTTAGAGGGAAAAGACATTCTATTCCGGGGGTGGGAAACCTCAGGCCCAGGGGTCGAAGGTAGCCCATGATTAGTTTTTCTTTGGCCTGGATCTAGTTCCTACCCCGAGTTCGGGGGAAGGCAGCAGAGATGAGGGCCTGCACCCAAGGAGAGGGGAATGGATCCATGATCTGGATCCTCCTCTTCCGGAGTGCACCCTTTAAGCACCCCTGCCCCCAACTTCCATCCAGAGCTCTTGGAGCTTTTACTAATTTTCAAAGTGGCCCCTGAGAGGGAAAAAGTTCCCCCGCCCCTGCTCTGTCCCATTTAGGGTCGCCACCTGACCTATGCAAATTTTTTAAGGAACACGTCTGAAAAATACATGTTGCAGGGCCTGCCTAAGGTGCCGCAGCAGGCCCTGCGACATGTATTTTTCAGACGTGTTCCTTAAAAATGGGCATAGCTGCCCACCCTAGTCCCGTTCCCTGCCCCAGCCTCGCCAAGGCCTGCATTGGATCTAGAGGTGACTTGTACAACCCGAGGAAGTTGGTTAATCCATCCTGCCATCCCTCCCTGTCTCTCTCTTTCTCTCTACAGCTCTTCCGGGAAGTGAGGATCATGAAGGGTCTGAACCACCCCAATATTGGTAAGCAAGGGAGGGGGGGGCCTGGTTGTAGGAAGGGGGGCAGCTGCTTGGCATTGGGTCAGAGCCATGACTATTAGCCTATGGCCAACGCGGCCTTTTACGTGAGGGACGCCAACCAACCATGCCCCAGGGTGGCTGAATCATCGACTGTGTGTCTGTCGCACCACGGCAAGAGAAGGTTGTAGAAAAGAGTGGTGTAGGAAACGAGTATTCCCAGCCCCACCCGCGCTGGTGAGATTAGGGGCTGGGAATAGTCTCCTACTACACCACTCTTTACTGCCTGTCCCCCAGGCCCAGTTGCTCTTCCCTAACCTTAACTCTGCCCCTTGGACCCAATCCGCCTAAGACTGCCCTGAAGCAGAAGGGCAGGATGAGCAGAGATGCAGGCAGGGACTAGTGGGGTGCCCTGCCCCCTGAAACTATGGGGAGTGGGGCTTCTGAGAGAGTGTGGGGAGGAGGGGACAGCTTCTAGGGGTCTAGGCCAGCTCCAACGAGGTGCCTTAGGGATCCTCCCGAGAGCTGAGGCTGCAGTGGACAGGAGGAATAACCCCAGACCTGACTCTGCCCAGCGCAGCAGGGGGAGAATCTTTTCTCCCCATAGGGTAGTTGGGGAAGTTGGGGGGGCATGTTCAGGAGAGGAGGGGGAGCTGGTGTCAGGTCCCCCCCCACTTCCCTCAGCAGCACCCTGGCTTCACACCCCATTGCAGCTGCCCTGGGCCGTGTGTAGCTTTCCCGCCACACCCCTCCTTGACCCACGGATAAAGGCAGGGACTGCTGTTAACTGGGCGTCTCTCTCTCTCTCTCCCTTGCAGTGAAACTCTTTGAAGTGATTGAGACGGAGAAAACCCTCTACTTGGTGATGGAGTATGCCAGCGCCGGTGAGCAGTGGGGAGAGGGGCCCTCCTGTCTGTCTGTCTTTATGCCCCTCCACCCCATTTCCTTCCCCCTCCCCATCACTGCCCCCCTTCTGCAGCCCTCATAAGCCATCTCTGGACCCTAGGCCTGCCTCGAGGCCTGTTCCAGATGTTGAGTTCCTAAAGAAGAACCTGGCTTTGACCTCTCCATAAATCCTACCCCTCAAAGCATTTTTCATTATTATTACTACTACTAATGTACCTGCCACAACAGTTGTAATTCGAGACAGGTCCCTGCCCCAAGGGGCTTACAATCTGAGATGGACAAGGAATGTGAGACGCCGGGGAGGGGAACATGGGGTGAGACAGGGATACACACATTACCATTTTACAGATAGGGACTTACAGCTGAGAGACAGTGGGTGTTTTTAGACAGGTCCACTCCTGTGGAGGAGGGCACCCCTGGGTCTGCTCCGGCGGTGGTGGGTTTAAACGGACCATGGTCGGCCTGCACACACGCCCCTCTCCCGCACCATAGAGCTGCGGGCATATTGGCAACCTCTCTAGGCTTCCACCCGCAGCTCTATGGCTGTTGCTAGGGCAACCTGTGGCCGGGAGCAGAGCTGCTGGAGTGGCCAGCTGTCCTTTAGACAGATTGCTGTTCCAACCCAGTCCGGGGCTCCGAGTTTCGGGATATTCCGGAGCACTGTGAACAGAGCTGGCCCAGAGCAGGTTGTGCCTGTTCTGCTCCTCCACACCCCAGGCTGTCCCGCCTTTACATGGACAAGCCACCGGAGCAGGTGTCCATCTAAAGACACCCAGTGAGTTCATGGCTAAAGATGGGATTTGAATCCTAGTCTCCCAGGTCCACGTTCAGCACCTTATCCGCTAGGCTACACTGGCTTCTGGTAACCCTTGCAGCGTCCTGCCAGCTGCACCCCTGTTAGGGAACTGAGCAATCAGAATGGGCCAGTGGTTGTCTGCCAGGAGTGAATGGGTGCCCCCTGGAGGAAGGGGCACCGGGGAAGAGGAACCCATTGCATAGTGGTGCTAGCAGGGCTCAGCACCTCTCCTGGATAAAGCCCACAGGCCTGGCAGTCCTCTCTGTCCTAGTATGGAACCGTCCAGACACGGGACAGAGATGCAGTGAAGTCTTCCAGCTGGGCAGAGGCACCAAGCAAGGTCCCAAGTGTGCCACCTAGGGCAGGGGTGTGGAACATCAGGCCTGGGGTCCAAATGTGGCCCGTAGCCAGTTTTTGTGTGTCTTCCTTTCCAGTTTCCAGATGGCCTGGCTCCTGGACCTAGTTCCTACCCCCAAACACTAAAAGACTTGAGTCCAGGGGAAGGAAGCAGAGATGGAGACATGGTCACAAGGATAGGGGAGAGATCTGTGATCTGGACCCTCCTCTTCCTTTAAACACCCCGTCCCCAAATTCTGTGTGGCCCTCGGAGCTTGTACTGATTTTCAGAGTGGTTCTCGGGAGGGGAAATGTTCCTCGCTGCTGGCCTAGGGCAAGGGATGTGTCATCGGAACATAAGAAGTGCCATACCTGGTTAGCCCAGTATCCTGTCTCCGACAGTGGCCAATCTCGATCGCTTGGGAGAAGTACCCAACAGGTCACAATGGGATGATCCATTCCATTGTTCACTCCCAGCTCCCGACAGTAAGAGTTACTTCCCCTGACCTTCTTGGCTAATAGCCATTAATTTGGCATGCCAATAGGTAGACCCCCTCCAGCCCTTGCTTGAGCTGTGCCATCTTATTGTTCCTGGTCCCTGTGTAGTTAGCACCTGTGCCATGCTGCGGTGCTTTGGTGCTGAAGGAGGCAGCTCAGAGCAGCTAGGGGGTTTAGGGTCAACCCTACGGTGACCCCTCCCCAGATGCCCCCTCTCCCCTGAGGCTGGGCGAGATTGCACCAACCTGAGTTACCCCTTCTGATGGTACCTGTGGGGGCACAAGAAGGAAGCCCCCAATTGGGGTGGGGGGGGGGAGACTGGACGTCATTTCTCCCTTCCACTTGCTGCCTTGTCTCCCAGAGCTGCTAAAATTATCTTGGCTAGGTTTAAAATAACCCCCCCAGCCCCAACACCCTCGCAAGAGCCGCCTACCTGACAGCTGGCTCCAGACAGCATCAGCAGCAGCCTGGCACAGGCTGGCATCAAGAGCCAGAGAGGATTTGAGCAAAGAGCCGCCCCTCACCCCACACTGGGGATGGGTCCCCATAGCCTGCGTTTTACCTCTCCCTGGGTGGCAGTGGGGTCAGTGCCACCTGGGACTTGGTGCCGCCAGGGCATACTGGTGGCAGCACTGCCTGACAGTGCCAGGCAGCCTCTCTCCCTCATGGGAAGGCGGGGAAGACCCCTCTCTTGCTCTGAAGCTGGTGCACCTGCCCAGCCCATCTGTGTGCCCACCCCCTTACCCACAAGGAGGGAGCAGCCACCCAGCTGTTGCCCCACCTGTGTCTGGACCTGGAGGTTGGTGTGGGCCTGGCTGCCTGCCCTGCCCCTGGTATTCACCAGGATGGGGCAGTATTATGCACTGGGGTGCGCAGGCCCCAGGGTCAGCCGCTAGCCCCTTCTGAGTACCCCGCCCCCTGAAGCTGCAGGGGTGGGATCATGGGCACTGGGAAGGGAGGGGGACGCACTTGCATCCTCCTGGCTCCCCCGGACCCTTCCCCTTCCAAACATAGTGATGTCATGACAATCGGTCACGTTAGAAAGAGAGTGTGTCTGTGTCTGTGTCTGTGTCTGTGTCTGTGTCTGTGTCTGTGTCTGTGTGTGAAGTGGCTCCCTCGCCCCCTGCCACCCCCCTCTCACAATTCTAGATGGGACGTCTCAGGACCTGTAGCCGGGGATTCCAGGTGTCAAGACCACCAACTCCCCAAATGGGACATCTCTGGGCTACTCCCCAGAGCTGAGGCTGGGAGGGGTGGAGGGTGAGGTTAAGCTCGGCTCTGGCTCTGCCTGGGAGTGGCGGAAGTCATTCCCCCTCCCAGGCTGGACGCAGCGGAGGAGCTCGCTGCAGGGAGTGATGTTCATGAGGGATAGAGGCGATGGGGAGGGGACTGTGACCCCAGGAACAGGAGGACTCTGTGTGGGACTCCCCACACAGCAGCAGCTAGACCCCACTGTAGCTGCTACGAGGGACATGTCGCTCTGCTCCCACCCTGTCCTTGGCACGAAGGAACCAGGGAGACCTGCCCCACAGGCCAAATCCCTGACTGGAAATAAGGGGCAGGCTTCAGACTGGGGGCGTGCGCGTGTGTAGGTCTCCCATTGGGGGCGTGGGATTGGGAGCAGGCTACAGAGCACCTGCCAGGGTTTCGGGAGCGTGGAGTGGGTTTGCTATGTGGGTGGGGGGAGTCTGCTTGTGTCAAGGCCTCTCGGGGTATGTGGTAGGGTTGCCAGACAGGCACATTTTAAAAGGGCGCTTGTGCAAAATACATGTTGGAAGGGCCTGCGGTGGCACCAATGCAGGGTCTTCAACATATATTTTGCATAAGCATCCTGGGGGGAAAAAAATGGTATATGGCAACCCTGGTACGGGGATGCTAGCGCTTGGTGTAAGGCAGGGGAGTGGGGAGGGAAACCTGTGTCTGAGGGAGTGGGGGCTTATGGGTGACTGGCGTCAGGGGGTGAGGACATGGCTAGGAGAGCGGAGATTCAACCTCATTGTCTCCCCGCTCCACCTCCCAGGCGAAGTCTTTGACTACCTCGTTTCCCACGGACGCATGAAGGAGAAAGAAGCCCGAGCGAAATTCAGACAGGTCAGAGCAGAGTGCTGGCGGGGGGGGCGGGGGCGGGAAACCTCCCAGCTACCGCCATCCCAGCCTCTCCCAGCAGGGGGCGCTGTAAGGAGTGGGGCAGGACTCCCAGATATTGGGGGAGCTCCCAGCTACTCTAGTCCCAGCCTCTCCCAGCAGGGGGTGCTGTAAGGAGTGGGGCAGGGCTCCCAGATATTGGGGGAGCTCCCAGCTACTCTAGTCCCAGCCTCTCCCAGCAGGGGGTGCTGTAAGGAGTGGGGCAGGGCTCCCAGCCACCTCAGTCCTACTGGGCTGCTGTTCCTGTAGAGGCCCCATCCCTGCTCCGCTGCTGTCTTCGTGGGGATGGGGTCCGCGGGGCTGCAGGGACCGGGGACCCACACGTCCACCCCAGGCCTCTTGCTCTCCCCGGCGTGCGGAGCAGGGGAAGGGCTGCACATGCACGTGGCCAGGCAGGCTGGCGGGTATCGAGTGCTGACGTTCCTTCTCCCCCGCTGAAAGCCTCACGTGGCCTGGGATCAATTTTCCACCCCAGCCTGGGGCAGTGCAGAGCCAGGCATCGATCCTGGATCCACGGGAGCTGTGCTCTTTTAAAGGGGCTGCTCTCTCTATTTCGGGAAGGGGGGGGGGGGGGCAGGGCCTTCCCTCTCAAGGGATGGGGAAAGGGTCACACACACACAAACACCCCTCCTTCACTGGACACTCTTGCACCCTAGATTGTGTCTGCTGTGCACTATTGCCACCAGAAGAACATCGTGCACCGAGACCTAAAGGTGAGCGCCAGACACCCCGTCCCCCCCCCCAATCCCACCCTGGCCCCCTGAGGTACCTCCCTCTCCACCTTCCGGGCTCCGTCCCATAATCCTTTGAGGTGGGGCTGGCCAGGCCTTGGTGAGTTTCCAAACCTTCAGGTTGGGACTAGCTCTGGCACACCCAACTATCCCGTAATCCCTCGGGCGGGCCTGACCCCGCTGTCTCCTCCTGTCCCATAATCTCTTGGGGCACGGTGCGGATGGCCCTGTCCTACATCTCCTGTCCCTATAAGCCCTTAGGACGGGTTTCCCTAGACTCGGGGGAAGGGGGGCAGCTAGCCACTGACTTCCCTCTGCCGCGCCCCTTTCCATCCCAGGCAGAGAACCTACTGCTGGACGCCGACGCCAACATCAAAATTGCTGACTTTGGCTTCAGTAACGAATTCACGCTGGGCTCCAAGCTGGACACCTTCTGCGGCAGCCCCCCCTACGCTGCCCCTGAGCTCTTCCAGGGCAAGAAATACGATGGGCCCGAGGTGGATATCTGGAGCTTGGGGGTCATCCTCTACACGCTGGTCAGCGGCTCCCTGCCCTTCGATGGACAGAACCTCAAGGTGGGCGGGGGCATGGGAAGGGGGCAAGGCCGCAGATCATTGGGGTTGGGGGGCTCTCGGTTCTGGCCATTGAAAACTAATGAAGGGAACATGGCTCCGTGGAAGTCAATGGAGTGTTTTGGTTTAAAATGGGCTTGGCATCTCCCCTCCAAATGCCCCTATTGGTACAATATTTGGCATCCCCATTTATCTTTGGGCCTTCTGCCTCTCTGCCGAATTTAGTTGAAATCAGCCTGCAGGATCGGACGTTATTAAGGCGGGGAAGATAGCTGGAGCGGGGAAAGGAAGAGAACAGAGAGGACAGCAGTAGTGTGGGCGGGGGGCAGAGGCAGGAGAATGGAACAGCCCCCTGTCCCTGTTTGCGACAGGGAAGGCAGTGTGTAAGGTGGGGAGGGGGGGCACCACGGTTTCTGCTCTGACCCCATGGGAGCTCCTTCTGGGTTTGGGGATCCAGGGCCTGCAGTTACCGTTTCCCTGTTCTTTGTGGGGAACAGAATCTTGGGGTGTGTGTGTGGGGTGTGTGTGTGTGTTCCATTGTGGCAGGGGGCCCTGTCGGGAGTGTGTGTAAGTTTGCCAAGCCCAGGGGTAGCCAGATAATATCCCCCCCGCCCCCCGCACAGAGCAGCTGAGCCCCTTCCACCCCCACTCCTAATGCTGTGATGCTCAATCAATACCTGGGCTGTGGCTATGGGGATGGAGGAGGGGCGCGGACAGTGGGATGGAGTTAACCCTTTGGGTGCCAGCTCCAGTAACGCAGAGGGGTCCCCTGGCTTTTGAGGGCAGGGGGAGATGTCAGGACAGTAGAGTGGCTTATGGGCTGGAGTTGGGGATCCCTTTCCCCTGACCTACGGTGTCCCCCCACCCCCAGGAGCTGCGGGAACGTGTGCTACGAGGCAAGTACCGCGTGCCCTTCTACATGTCCACGGACTGTGAGAACATCCTGCGTCGCTTCCTGGTGCTGAACCCTGCTAAGCGTTGCACCCTCGAGGTGAGTCTGAGCCAGGCCTCCCGCCCCCACTAGCACGTCTCCAACCCCCCCCCCCAGTGCTGCTCCTGTGCAGCCTGCGGCCTAGGAGCCAGAGTGGAGCCTGAGGTAGGCCCGAGGCTGGGCCTAGTGACCTTGTCACCATGGTAACCGCCCCTCTAGTACCACCGTGAGCGGGAGCAAGCTCTAAGGCACCCATAATAGTGGGAGTTGGGATCAGCGCCCCCTGTCTGTGTACCCCTGAATGGTAGAACTCGCCCTCGCTCCCTGGCCCCCTCGAGGTCTCTGTCCCCTGTTTCCCAGATTCCCCTGGAGCAGCAGTGCCGTTCCCCGCAGGAAGTGAGGCCTCTAATTAGCTAATGTCTCCGTGGGATCTGGGCCCTGCCTGCTGCCTCCCCCTCCCCCCTGCGATGACTGTAATTAGCGTAATTGACTCAGGGATAATTACACAGTATCTGGAAACCCAGGCAGGCTCAGTGCGCAGCCCCAGAGCGCCCCCCCCCCCCGCCCTGCACTCTCCAAGACCGATCTGCCCCTCTCAGCTTAGTGTGCCAGCTCACGTAGAGGACTCCTCCTCCCACCCCCCCGGAGCTGCTGGGGTCACTGCCCAGGCCCTGAGCACCCCACAGCATCAAGCGCTTTAACTCTTTGTCGCCCTGGCTCTTTTCTGTTACCCAGAATGCTTAGTGCCCAGTGGGTAGACCATGCCATATTGGGGGAGTGGTCAGACCAGACCAGTGACCTCATTGGTGGTCCCAGTGTCCTAGCGTGGGCCCCTTGCTCCCCTATACATACGGCCTTTGTCCCCAGCCTCCCTGAAGCTCCCCCTCTCTCATAGCAAATCATGAAGGACAAATGGATTAACGTTGGGTACGAGGGCGACGATCTGAAGCCCTACAAGGAGCCGGAAGAGGACTTTGCGGACGCCAAACGCATCGGTAAGGTGTGGGGACTGTCTCGCCAGCTCTTCTGCCAGATCCCTCGTCTGCCCAGGCAGCTGGTGGGGGAACGACCAGGACGTTTGGGCAAAGGGGCGAGCTCTGTCCAGAGGCCTGAGATCGCATATGGAGCCAAGGGACAGCTCGGGGGCTGTCCGGATTCAAGGCTGGCACGCCGGGCACCCATCAGTACCAGGCTACAGAGCTGGGTGGTAACAGACTTGGCTACCCTCTGGGGCTGGCTGCATTGCCCACCCTTCCATCCGATTACACGGTGATGTACAGGGAGAGAGAGAGAGCCTGCCGGTGGGGGGGTGGAGGGGGTGCTGGGCTTTGTGGGGCCAAGGGTTGATCTGGGGGGAAGGCTGGGATTCCAGGCTGGATGGTCCCATAAGTCTGATCAGGGGATGTGGGGAGCCTCCATGGCTCCCCCCAGGGTCCCACTAACGTGTGTCACTGATATGGGGAGAGAGACCCCGATGGGGTGGGTGTGTCTGTCTGCTTGGCGCTGGGACGCAGGCCCCTCAGCCGGGGGCCTTGCTGCTGATTCTGCCATCTCTCTGGGCGGGGGAGCAGGGGGGGCTTGTGCAAGATCTAGGGCGGCCACCTAGGCACATTTTTAAGGAACAGTTATGAAAGATCCATTGGCCCTGCAACATGTATTTTTCAAAAGTGTTCCTTAAAAATGTGCCTAGGTGGCCGCCCTAGCAGGATCTTCCTCTGCTGGGATGGGGAGGCGTCCGCCTTGGAGCCTGCAGTGGCTTAGTCTCCCGTTCTGTGTGTCTGTCCCCTGTCTGCAGAAGTGATGGTGGGGATGGGGTATACCCGTGAGGAGATCAAGGAAGCCTTGAACAACCAAAAATACAATGAGGTCACAGCCACCTATCTCCTGCTGGGCAGGAAGAATGACGTGAGTATGGGGTGGCAGGAGCAGCATGGGGAGAAAGGAGCTGGGGGGGGGGGGGAGGGGGCGCCGAAAATTTGGGGGGGGGGGGGGGGGGGGGGGGGGGGGGGGGGAAGATACCAAGAGACAAAAGAGCTGAGGGTGGAGTGGGAGTCGCTGCTGGTGGGAGAGGCAGGGGCAGGGTGGAGGGAGCAACAGTGTGTTAGACAGCCCCACATGTTGGGGGAGGAACTGACCTTGAGATGATCTTAAAAAATCAGGGTCACTCCAACAGCCCCCTCCCCCCCCCCCCCAGTGATCCTGTGACAATAGGCCATGAATTCTGTAATAGAACAAGCTTAGGATTGTCAGAAATATGCCATGTTAGATAGATTCCTGTATTTCCAAAATGCATACACGTAGCCATTCGTGTTGGGTGTCATTTTAAACCTTGTGAAATACTGAGTACAATGATATAGGAATGAGGCAACCTGGAATTATTATGCAAAAGTTCCCCAGTGCTGCTGGGTGTAGCTTATTTGACCCCACAGTGGTCCTGCCCTCATTTCCCACTGACCCTTACCAGGTCCATGCAGCCTCTTGAGCATGGCCACTAGGGGGGAGACATGGCTGCACACAGGAAGCCAGGTAACAGAGTCTGCAGCCTAGGGTCCATGGCCGTGACAGTGGGTCTACAGGGAACCCAGGCAGTTGGGGATGGGTCAGTCTCTGTTCCCTGTGCCCTAGAGGTAACAACCTACTTATTTTGCAGCAGGTGGAAGGGGGCGAGTCACGCACGGGCAGCAGCCTCTCCCTGGCCCGGGTGCGGGCACCCAGCGAGGTCTCCAACGGCACCAGCAAATCCTCCTCCTCCTCCTCCCACAGCAAGAGCCAGCGCGGTTCCTCCACCTACCACCGGCAGCGGCGGCACAGTGACTTCTGTGAGTGCCTGCCCCACACGTAGGACATGGGGGCAGCCCTCCCACTCCCTGCCCCGGGGCTCAGGGGTCTGAGATTGGGTCTTACACAGCAGGCTGATACCAAGATAGGTGGGTCCATTGGTCTCGGAAGGGATGAGGGATACCAAGCTGGATCGTCCCATTAATATCTGCGGGGGTGAAGGGTGATGTGCCAGGCTGGGCAGGCCCAGTCATCTCTGTGAGGTGTGGGGGATTCCAAGCCGATTGGTCTCTGCAAGAATGAAGGTGATACCAGGATGGATTGGCCCATTGTTCTCTGCTGGGGGGGGGGAAATACCAGGCTGGATGGTTCCATTGGTGTCTCTAGGGGTGGGCATACCAGGCTAAATAGGTCTATTGGTCTGATTCAAGGCAGCAGGGAAGGGAATGGAGGAGGAGGGAATTCTGGAGAAGCGTGTTGAGCTGGCAGGATCCACTGGTCTGATCTGGGAGGGCAGTGAGAAAGCAGGCTACATTATTGGTCTGACCCTTTGTCGCAGACCTCACATGCCCACAGCTACCTGGCATGGGATGCCCATCGTGGACAATGAAGGGGGCGCTTGGGACTGGCGAGGGGGTTGGGGGAGAGAGCCAGCCTGGGGGTGCAGGCAATGCAGGGCTGGATAAGACCCTTCCTCCTCTACCTGGCATCCTCTATCCCCTCTGCCCATTCCGGTGTCCCCGTCCCAGTGCTGCCGATGCCAGGGCATATCTCAGGGCGTGCTTCCCCCTACAGGTGGCCCCTCGCCGGTGCCCATCCACCCCAAGCGCAGCCCCACAAGCACGGGCGACGCCGAGCTGAAGGAGGAGCGCATGCCCTCGCGCAAGGCCAGCTGCAGCGTGGTGAGCAGCGGGCGCGGCATCCCGCCCTCCAGCCCCATGGTGAGCAGCGCCAACAACCCCAACAAGTCGGAGATCCCTGACCGGCGCAAGGACAGCACCGTCAACACAGTGAGCGGGCAGGGGTGGGCATGGTAGGGGGTGAGCCCATTCGGGGGAAGGGAGAAGGCAGCGTGCCAGGGTGTGTGGGCACATGGACTTGAGGGCCCAAGGTATCTGTGAAGGACAGTGGGCGTTGGGGAGGACAGTGTGCCGGGGGGGGGTGAGCACCTGGACAGGAGGGCTCTAGATCATCTAGGTACCAAGAAAGGGAAAGGGCAGTGTGCTAGGGCACTGGGGAGGCAGAGGGCAGTATGCCAGGGTGTGCGGGCACCCGGACAGAAGGGCTCAGAGCATCAGGGGAGGGCAGTGGGCACTGGGGAGGCAGAGGACGATGTGCCAGCATGTGTGGACATCTGGGCAGGAGGGCTCTTGGGCATCTAGGTACCGTGAAGAGCAATGTGTCTGGGTATGTGGGTACCATCACAAAGAGCTTTCCAGGGCATCTGGGCACTGGGAGGAAGAGGGAGAAGTGCCTGGGTGTGTTGGGGGGGCTTCACAGCATGTGAGCCCTGGGGAAGGGAGAGGAAGGTGGGCTAGAGTGTGTGGGTTCCTGGGGAGTGATGGGCCCCTGGGTACAAAGGGCTTGTCCGCGTGTCACTAGGATCTGTGAGTGCCCAGATGTGTAGCTACTAGGGGATGTTGAGTCTCTGCAGCAGAGCATTGGGGGTAATGAGAGGGGAAGGCAGGTGGCTCAGGCTCAGCTCGGTCTCTTGTAGAATAACATCCCGTCGAGCGTGATGACACGGAGGAACACGTACGTGTGCACTGAGCGGCCAGGTGGAGACCGCCACTCCTTACTGCAGAATGGCAAGGAGAACAGGTACCACGGCCACACCCGCCTCTGGGACTGGGCGCGGAGGGACAGGAAGGCCCATGGAGCTAATCTGAGACAGTGGGGGGCAGGGAATACTAACCTACCTGGGCCCATGGGTCTGACGTGGGGCACTGAGGGGGGATACTGGGCTGGCTGGGCCCATGGGTCTGACGTGGGGCACTGAGGGGGATACTGGGCTACCTGGGCCCATGGGTCTGATGTGGGGCACTGAGGGGGGATACTGGGCTGGCTGGGCCCATGGGTCTGACGTGGGGCACTGAGGGGGATACTGGGCTAGCTGGGCCCATGGGTCTGATGTGGGGCACTGAGGGGGGATACTGGGCTGGCTGGGCCCATGGGTCTGACGTGGGGCACTGAGGGGGATACTGGGCTACCTGGGCCCATGGGTCTGATGTGGGGCACTGAGGGGGGATACTGGGCTGGCTGGGCCCATGGGTCTGACGTGGGGCACTGAGGGGGATACTGGGCTAGCTGGGCCCATGGGTCTGA
>QEPC01004837.1:1150286-1160504 GCA_003113815.1 Sphenodon punctatus | reverse complement strand
CCCCCCCCACACACACACACTGAGCAACTGATTCAGGCTCTCTGCAGACTCAGGCAGACACACACACCCCTTGCTGGGAATGTCACCCAGCATCAAGGCCACAGTGAGCCCCGGGGTGCTCCTCCTGCACTGACCGGGAGGGACGGCCGAGCACCGATTCAGCAAAATCCCACCCGTGCGCCCCCAGCTCCAACTTTCCCCCAAGGTTCCCCTTAGCGCCCCCTGCCTTTCCCCTAGGCCGCTTTGCTTCAACTCCCCGTCTCTGTTCCAGGGTCGCAGACGAACCTGAGAGAATCGGGGGACCTGCGCTCACAAGGTAGGGGCCCCCCATTCCTGGGCCGCTCCCCTCCCCTTTGGCTTGGGGGTTAACAGCAGTGAAAGCTCAAAGGGTGGGGGGGCTTGTCATTGTGGGATCCCCCCCCTCCCCCCGTATACACACCTTGGGTTCTCCTAAGAGCTTCCATGACTCGGCAGAAATGGGGCTAGTCCACGGTGACTCAGCAGCCAGTCCCTGGCTTACCAGCTGTGTTCCCCCCAGCAGGCCTGCTCCCCTCTGCCCCCAGCCCTCACTCCCTCTGCCCCCAGCCCTCACTCCCTCTCCCCTCTCCTCCCCACAGTTGCAATTTACCTTGGAATCAAAAGGAAACAGAACCCCGGCTGCTCCGATTCACCTGGAATGTGAAGCTGACCAGCCCCCGCCCCCCGGAGGCCATCATGGCCGCCCTGCACCAGGCCGCAGACTCCGCCAACTGCCGCTGCCACCAGACGGAGCCCTTCATGCTGGCCTGCACCCACGAGAAGAGCCCCAGCGAGCACTACTGCCACCTGGTGGCCGAGGTGTGCCGGCTCCAGAGACTGGGCCTCAACGGCGTGCTGTTCCGGCGTTTGGCCGGCACCTCGCTGGCCTTCCGCAGCCTGGTCAGCAAGATCTCCGGACAGCTGCAGCTGGAGGGAGGGGCCTGCTCCTAGCCCTTGTTACTGCCCCATGGGAGCGGCACGGGCGGGGCCCTAGCCTGCCTCACGGCTGCATGCGAACCAGGGGAGGGAGGGGCCTGGCTTGCAGTGCTGCCCCATGAGAACCACGTTGCCCCACGGGGCCCACGCTGGGGACACCTGGCCTGCCTTGCTTCCCCACAAGAGCTGTGCTTACTGGAGGCCTGGCCTGCCTCCCTGCCCCACAGGAGCTGTGATGGGGGGAGGGGGCTGACCTGCTGTGCTGCCCCACAAGAGCTGCGTTTGGGGGCTCTGGCCTGCCTTGCTGACCCATGGAAGCCATGCTGGGCGGGCCTAGCCTGCCTCAGTACCCTGTGGGAGCTGAGAGGGAGGGTTCTGACCTGCCCCGCTGGTGGAGAGCTTCGCCTACCCTCACTGTCCCATGGGAGCTGCAGTGGGGAGCCCTGCTGTGCCTCACCGCCCCACAGGTCTGACCTGCCCTTATTGCCCTACAGGAGCCACGCTGGGGGTGCTCTGCCCCGCCCAGTGGCCTGACCTGCCCCTCTTCCCCACAGGCCTGGAGCCACAGTGGGGCCTGGCCTGCTCCTAGCCCATCTTACAGCCCCTTTGTCTCTGCAGCTGTACTGAGGGACCGACCAGTCCTGGGGTCAGAGCCTAGGCCCTTTCCGCCACACACCCCCACCGACCCAGAGTGAGGCCAACATCATTGATCCATAGACCTGGGAGCTGGGGCTCTCCAAAATCGTGCTAGGGGGAGGAGAAGGGAGGCTGCCCATTAGGGGCTTGTAGAAACCCTGGTCAGGACAGGAGCTATGTTCCTCCCCCCATTGCCTGAATCACAGGGGGCCTAGGGGCACTCAGGCCCCCTTTTTGATGGTCCCCTTAGCTACTGGCTCTAGAAGGCTATGGGGGGGGGGCATGATTTCATTGAGGGTCCCCCTACCTTTTTCTGTATCATTTGAGCCTTGCTTCCTCCCCCCACACACCCACTAGTCTCAGCCCCCATCACTCTTGACCCCAGCCTGGGGCTCCCTGTTGGCCTTCCTACCCCCCCCCCTCCAGCCTTAGCCTGTCAGTGTCCCAAAGGGGCTCCCTTCAGGACACCCAGGGAACTGCTGGGATCCATCCCTACTCTCCCAGCCTGGGCCCTGCTGGTAAGGGCAGCCTGGGGGAGGTAGGGATCACCTGCCCTCACCCTACTAGCTCTGAAATTGACCTCGTCCCCACCCAGCAGGGGGTGCTGTGGAGAGTACTGGCTGCAAGGGGAGCTCCTAGCTATTCCAGTCCCACCCAGCAGGGGGTGCTGTGGGGAGCACTGGCTGTGAGGGGAGCTTCTAGCTGTTCCAGCCCCACCCACCAGGGGGTGCTGTGGGGAGCACGGGCTGTGAGGGGAGCTCCTAGCTATTCCAGCCCCACCCAGGAGGGGGTGCTGTGGGGGAGCACTGGCTGTGAGAGGAGCTCCTAGCTATTCCAGTCCCCACCCAGCAGGGGGTGCTGTGGGGAGCACGGGCTGTGAGAGGAGCTCCTAGCTATTCCAGTCCCCACCCAGCAGGGGGTGCTGTGGGGAGCACTGGCTGTGAGGGGAGCTTCTAGCTATTCCAGTCCCACCCAGCAGGGGGTGCTGTGGGGAGCATGGGCTGTGAGGGGAGCTCCTAGCTATTCCAGTCCCTCCCAGCAGGGGGTGCTGTGGGGAGCACTGGCTGTGAGGGGAGCTCCTAGCTATTCCAGTCCCTCCCAGCAGGGGGTCTGTGGGAGCAGGGTCCACTCCCAGCAGGAGGTGCTGTAGGGAGCAAGGCAGACTGGCTCCGCAGGCAGCTAGCTCCCCCAGGGGGCAATGGAGCTGGAGGCCACTAGGGCTGAAGTGTGTCTCCCCACTACTGAGCTTCCTGTGACAAGGTTGGACACCCCCCCACACACCCCCCAGCCAGGAGACCTTAATGTAGCTCGTTGACCAGCCAGAGGGGGGCAGTGTTGAGGAACATGGGCCAGGTACCCCCTCCCTCTGGCATCCCAACCCCTCTCCTAGCTCATCAACTCCAAAGGAAGCAGGCCCGTCCCAGCATGGCTCATGGGCTCCAGCTAAGGGGGGCAGCACCTGGACAGACAGACAGACAAGGAGCTGGGCCCAGGGCACTACATGCCGCGCACGACAGACCGACAGCTGGCCCTTCTCTCACACGTTCTGACACCAGCTCTGCGCGCCCCCCCCCCCATTGCCCACGCAGTGCTGGAGGCTGGCAGTCAACAGCTGGGGGGGGGGGGGCTGGGGGTCTTTAGGGGTAGAATAGAGCCTGAGAGTCCTGAGGTGGGGGGTGAGGGGGGGCTGACTGGCAGCCCCGGTGGCCAGGGGGCTGGTCACTAAATTAGGCAGCTTAATCAAGTGAATCGTCCCCCCTCCCCTTTCCTTTGGTCTCTGTGTCCCCCTCCCTGGACACACACACACACCCCATAGCCTCTCCGCTGTGGTCCCTATACCCCCCCTGCCCCCCCCCCCAATCTGTACAGAGTCCCCTGTAAATAGCCCGGTAGCTCCTGTATCCTTGGGTAGAGAGGTAACGAGCCAGCCCTTAGCCTTGGGGGGTTCGTACGTTATGCTAAGCCCCAGCGCGGCGGTCTGTACCCAACCCTCAATAAACGTAGGAAGCCTCCCTTGGGACCAGGCTCCTTCCTTCATCTGCTTGGGGAGGTGGGAACGGGATCCAGACCGGCGCTCCCAGCATGAGGGGGCCTTTCCGGGGGCCAGGAGAGCCCAGCCTTTGCCCCATTAGACCTAACGCCTTAATCCACTGAGATTTGAGGAGCACGTATTACACCCCACTCCGCTATGGGGTGTAGGGTCGCCACCTAGGCACAGTTTTTAAGAAACAAGAAAAATGCATGGGGCGGGCCCTGCGTTAAGGGGCCAATGCAGGCCCTGCAATGTGTATGTTTATAAGAATATACATGGGTGGCATAACACAGCCCCACCTGGGGGGGGGGGGGGAAGGCACTGTCCCCATAGTTACCAGCTACGCCAGGCCCAGCTCCCAGCAGGGGGTGCTGTGGGGCAGGATCACCTAGGAGCGCTCGGCCCTGTAGGCCCCAGCGTCCTGTCACTAAGAGCCTGGATCCCACACACCCATCGGGTGAGGGCGGGAGGCTGCCCCAATACCCACTAAATCTCCGTTCTCTGGACACCCCACAATCCGCCTGACTAGGCCCAGGAGGTGATTTTCAACACAAAAGCACCAGATCAGTCTTCGGTCCTGGCGAGGCCTGTTTCTCAGCCCCTGGTGTTTCCTCTAGTTCCAAAGAAGTTGGTCCCCTTGCAGGATGCATTGTCCCACCCCACCCCCCTCCCCAAATCATTCACTTTCAGTTGGGAATTACTAGCATCAGCAGAGCTGGGAGGGGGGAACGGGTCTGGATTGACGGGGTGGGGGCAGAGACGACAAGTTGTGGGGATGGGAGAGCCCGGCGTCTGCAGGTCAGGACTGCGGCGGAGCTATGTGGGTGGGGAAGCTCCTGGTTGAGATTGCAGGCAGGGTGAGGATTGGGATTGAGGGGCACTACTAGCAGAGTTGGGAGGGGAAGTATCCTGCTCAGATTTTGCATTGGGACCCAGTCCAGGTATGGAAAGTGACTGTCCCCAAGATGGTGGATTCTGACGGTCCAGAACAAGCGAGTGCAATGGAAACTCATGGGACAGAGCTGAGACCAGCTCGCCCAGGGGCCGGGCACCTCTTGTAATAACAGTGTGTTTATTCTGCCTGGCTCCAGACTGGCAATAGGCTATTGTAGGTCAGAGCTGTGGGTAGGAGGAGCCCAGGCCTAGCTTAGCAGGGAGCTGCAGGTTCAAACTGAGGGGCGTTGGCAGTGCTGGGGGAACAAGTATAACCACCAAGGTGTCTCCATTTGGGGGAGCGCTTTTGAGGGGGGGATGACTAGGAGGACGGTAAATGCAGATAAAGGGTGGGGCACTGCCCTCCTCCCCTCTTGTTTACACCTCTGGGATTCAGGACTTGAAATAGAAATGCATCCTGGGATTGAGGGGCATCAGCAGAAAGGATGAACCCGGAACTGGGATAATAGGGGGCTGCAATTTGAGATTTTGGGGGGGGGAGGGATCAACAGGATTTGAGGTGAGTGGCAGATCTGGAATAGCATCAGGGCTGCGAATTGGGGCTTAGAGTTATATCTGAAGAGATGAAGGGCCAATCTGGGACTGCATGGGGGATGCAGCTCAGGATTGAGGGGCCTCAGCAGAGGTGGATGACAGGAGGCCGGGGGTGGGAATAATATTAGATGGGTGACAGTCAGTGGAGCAAATCCCTGATCACCAGCCCATCCCTCTGACTCGCTGGGGACCATGGGTATCAATAAATTGGGGCGGCGGAGGGACTCCAGCATCGAGGCCTCTCTGCTCATATAGAGCTGCCCCCCCAGGTGCGTCTGCATAATAGAACAGCCCCTCCCCAACATGTGTGGGCCAATGCTGAGTGGGGGAACAGTCTGGACCCCTGGGTCCTCCAAGCCTTGCGTTCTGAGCTGGAATGAATGCGATGCCAATGAAATGGGCTCATCCCTCTCCAAAAACAGAGGGGGGAGGATGTGACTGGTACCTTTCTAGCGACCTCTTGTGGCGGATTTCACAACTGCATGTAGGGTGTCATCAGCAGGGACGCCTCCAAGTGTGCTTGGTTGTGGGTTATGGGGAAACTGACACACACACACCCCTCCAAACTGCTCACCACTTCCCCCTCTGCATCCAGGCCCTGCGGCACCCATATTCTGATGTTTCCCTATGGCTTAATATGGCCTTTCTCCCCTGCCCTATCCCAGTAGCTACAGCAGGGGGGACGGTGGTTGAGTGGGGATGAGACTTGGAGAAATCCTCTCTGGGGGCCCCTGGGGCCAATAGGCAAAGGGGCAACATCCTGGCTCGGGGGGGGGGGGNGGGGGCTGTGCTTCAGGGTATGATTTGGGGGGGCAGTTGAAAGGTTGGAGATGGGGAGGTGCTGTAGAGTGTGCACTCAGTGTGGTGTGTCCACTGGAGGGTGGCTATGGGGGGGGGTGTTGTGGGGGATAAGGTTGTGTGCATGGGGTGAGTGTGTACCATGCGGGTCTGCTTGGCTGTTGTGTGCTGCTGGGGGGGGGTATGTTGGGGGTGTGCTGCATGCGGGGAGTGTGTTTGCTGCATTCTTCGAGGGGTGGGATTGCATGGGCACCGATTCTCAACCTTTCCCCAGTCATGAGCGCTGGCGTGACGTGACTGCTCGGGAACACGGCATCGTTTGCATGAGTAATTTGCATAAATATGCATAGATTAAGTCTCCCCTCTGCACTTCAATTTAATTCATTTCGAGGGAAATTGAGATAATGAATCCCATCTCACATTGACTTTGATGGATGAGGCACTGGTTCAAAGTGCTCCTGATCGCTGGTTTCGGGAGCACTTTCACCCATTGTCCAGGTTGAGAATCCCTGCTCTAGCGCGCGTGGTTTTGCCGTGCGGCGGCGGCGGTGTGCATGCTGAGTTGGAGTGGCGGGGTGCTCTGTGGGGCCTGTGGAGAAGGTGATGCCGTCTGCCCCATATTTCCTACTCTGGCCTGTAAAATTCCTCAAGAAAGCCCCTCCCCCTCCATGTTTCCATTCCCCAACGCTGCCCCTACTCCCACCTACCCCAGTTATGGTACCCCCTGTCTCCCCCCCCCCCCCCCCCCCCCCCCACCCCCCAATTAGGTCCCCCCCCTCCCCCCCCCCCCCCCCATGATTCCCAGAGACCCCTCCGCCTTCCCCAAGAATCACTCAGAAGGGGACCGGGATCAGCGCTGTGGGGTCATCGATACTTTTATTGTCTCCCTCCACTACGGCTCCGGTGAGGTGAGCTCCCAGCTGGCACTGGGGTGGCCGCTCCTCGGGGGAGCTGCTGGGAAGGCGGGGGTCGCCCCCTGCAGTCTGAGCCCAAGGTGTACGCCTGGTGCGGGGTCGGTAGCACCAAGTCCTCACTTCTGAGCCGGGATCATGTCGTCGACGGACCCGCCCTTCTCAAGCTTCTTCTCCATCTCCACCATAAGCTTGACGCCGTCCACCACCAGCTGCACCTGCGCCACCTCGGAGGAGCCCAGACGGTCGGCGTTGGAGACGTCATACACGGCGCCCACGGCTGCGGTGTCAACGCCACCTGGGGTGGAGGAAACGGGAAGGTCACAGACTTGGCCTCCGACGCGCAAGGGGGGTGCCGTGCCGGCGGCCAGGAAGGACCCACCGCCAAACTAGGGTGGGAGGGGGTTCCGATACAGACCTGATGTTAGTCGTAGGCATAGGGGGAAGCAGGCCTTTGGCTGGGACTCTGGACTGGCAACCCCACCCAAAAGGCTGCTCCACCCATCAGAAGTGGGCAGTGGCAGCATGGCGGGGGACTTGCCTGGGGGCCGTGGAGGGACTTCCAGGAATAAGAGTTAGAGGAGGTATGGCCACCCGAGCAACAGTCAGGCTCCTGGGAGTGAGGAGAAGCAGGGTGGGGGAGGCAGTGTTGAGGAGAGCAGTGAGTTGTCCAGAGAACAGGAGGGAGTAAGGGGAAGTTCAAAGTCTGAGGAGAGTTAGCAGGCCGGGACACTGCAGGCCCAGGGGAATGACTGAGCAACAGCAAATGGGATATCCAGGAAGGACTGGCCTTACCCCAGGAAGACGTGGGGTGACTACCCTGGGCCTCACTCTGCTGGGAGCCCCTCATTGGCCCCTGATTTTGCCAGGGCAGGGTGCATGGGGCCCCACGCTCTCCCAGTGAGTGAGGCTCCAAATATGACCCCTTCTAAGGCCCGGTAGAGGGTGCCTCCAAGGGGTGGAGCTATGGGGAAGGGGTTGGGGTCACTGGATGCTTCACATTTTATCTTTGTCCTGGGCCCCACAAATCCTAAGGATGACCCTATATGCAGGGGTAGAGGGGGGAGCCTGGGGTGGGAGGTAATTTGGGGGTTCCTGCGGTTGAGCATGTGCAGATCAGGGGTAGTCGAGTTCCATTTTGTGTATATTTCTGGAGCTGGGAGTAATTTACCTCTGAACGGAAGCAGCAAGATTAGGTGACTTTACCCCGGGGTAAAGTTACTTTTACCCTATTTTGTTTGAACAAACTGCGTAGGCCCTGCTTATGACCGGAGAGGGAGAGGCAAAGGGACCAGGGTTCACGCAGAGAGGCCTTGTCCCCCACTAAGGCAGGGCACAGATTCGGTGAGGCTGCCTTGGCGTGGGCCCTTTCCTACCACTCACCCATGTCAGATCCCCCCCCTACTCCCCCGAGGAGGATCCGTGCCCGCCTCACCTGTGCCGCGCTTCTGCAGACGGAGCCGGCTGAGGATCTCCTCGAACTTGGCGTGCTTGCTGAGGTTGGGTAGTTTGACGTGGACGCCGCCGCGCAGGCCAGTGCCCAGGTTGGACGGGCAGGTCAGCACGTAGCCCAGATGTTCGTTCCATGAGAAGGGGTGGCCGGCTTTCTTAAAGATCTCTTCAATCTGTGGGGGAAGAGAAGCCCTCTTAACCCCGTGGCAATGGCACAAACGGGGTTTGGGGGGTCAGGGAAAGGCCTCCAGGTAGGCCCCGAGGCCTAAGTGCTTCAGTCCTGGGCCCTGGAGGTGCTCTGCTTATCCAGGCACCTGGCTGGCATGGGTGATCTGGACGGCCTGTTTTAGCATGAGATTAAGAAAGCACCAAGTTCCTTTAAGGCAAGGGGGTGAGGTACCCCAGCTCCAGCTCCCTAGAGTCATCAATCCCTCCCCACACCTAGGACTCCTGGGTTCTGTCACCGGCTCTGGGAGGGGAGTGGGGCCTAGTGGGTTTAGAGGAGGGGAGCTGAGAGCCAGGACTCCTGGGTTCTCTGGGAGGGGAGGGGGAGCTAGTGGGTTGGAGTAGGGGGTCCGGCAGCCAGGAGACTTGGATTCTGTCACCAGCCCTGGGAGGGTGGTCTAGTGGGTTAGGGCAGCTCTAAGGTAGGGAAAGGCCGCCTGGTCTGGTGCCATCAGGCTGGGTATCTACATGCCGGGGGAGGAGGGGGGCTCACCTTTTGCAGGCCAACACAAAAGCGCCGGAAGACCTCCTTCATGTTGCCGCCCTTCTCCATGGAGATGACACGGAGATGGTCCTCCTCGTTTACCCAGACCAGGAAGGTCTTGTTGTCGTTGTGCCTGGAACAGGGAAGGAAGAGCCGTTGGGCACCCCATGCCATCTGGAGCTGCCGCAGAGCAGACCTCCCCCCTACCCCTGACTCTAGCCACATGGACCGACTCATTGGGTTCCCTCGTCCACTATTTACCATGCTTGGCAGATGGCAATGCACTCTCAGGCCCACACCCGGCCTCCCTATCACCTAGGAGGGCAGAACAGGGGTCCTCTGACCCCCAAAGTCAAGGAAAAAACTCCCACTGAAGCCTGAGGAAGTAACTTCTTTACCTCACAGCTGGGAACAGAACCCAGAGTCCTGAATCCCAGAGCTAACGATAGAACCCAGGCGTCCTGGCTCCCAGCCCCCCTACTCTAACCCACTAGCCCCCACTCTTCTCCCAGAGCGGAGGGCAAAACATAGAAATCCTAGTTTCCACCTCCTCCAACTCTAACTACTAGACCTTGCTCCCCTCCCAGTCTCAGCAGTCCTATCTCTCTGCCCCCTGCTCTAACCCACAAGAACCCCCCCCCCCCTCACAGAGGTAGGGACAGAATCCAAGAGTCCCGGCTTCTCCCTCCTCCAGCTCTAACTACTAGACACCACTCCCCTCCCAGAGCTGGTAACGGAACCCAAAGTCCTATCTCCCAGCCCCATCTACCCCTGCTGTGGGACCCCTCTGGCTTGTATCCTGCAAGGCAGCCCCCCAGCAGGGCTGAAGATTGAGGAGGGGCGGGTTGGCTCACCAGATGCCCCTGGCGTCAGGCCAGTCACGGCCCATGCCTGCGGCGAGCAGAAGGGGTGAGACGGGCTTGTCAAACAGGAAGTGGTCATCAATGAGCTGCTGCTGCTCAGCGTCCGACATGTTCACCAGGGGGTAGTATTTGCCCTTGAATTCCCCACTCAGGCTGTTCAGGGCTGGGGGCAGAGAGAGAGACTCAGAGCAGGGCCTAAGGACGGCTGCATGGCTTCTTGGGACACACACATGTACCACAGTCCATATCCCAGCTTGGGGAGGAGACCGAGAGAGACACACACAGGGAGCCTTGGGGAGAGAGAGACACACGGAGCCCTTGGGGAGAGAGAGAGAGAGAGACACACACACACACACACACACACACACACACACA
>QEPC01004837.1:1116271-1148620 GCA_003113815.1 Sphenodon punctatus | reverse complement strand
AGCCTTGGGGAGAGCTACACACACACACACACACACACACACACACACACACACACACACAGAGCCTTGGGGATTGCTACACACACACACACAGAGCCTTGGGGATTGCTACACACACACACACACCTATAGCCATGGGGAGAGTTACATGTGGGAACACACACACACATACACATACAGCCTTGGGGAGAGCTACACACGTGTACACACACACACACCCAGTCACATCACAACTTGGCAGGAATGTGTGGAGAAAGAGCCACCCACAAGCCTAGGGCAATCTCCACATCCCATTGGAGAGTCACACGCTCAGGGGGCCGTGGGATTATGCCATCCAGCCCCTGTGGGCAGCTCCCCCCCCCCTTACCAGTGATGGAGAGCTTCTCGATGGCACGGCGCTCCCCACGGCTGCAGTGGGGGGGCAGGGTGTAGCCCTTGATGCTGCGGCCTGTCCGCACACGGCTGCTGATCACGTAGTTGGGGTCAAGGTCGTCTCCACCCTGCAGGGGACAGAAGAGCATTAATGTCCCGGAGGAGCCAGCTGCCTTAGCTAATCACAGCTCCCAGGGCTTTCTGCCCCAGAGGATGTGGCAAGGGGGTGGGGAGACAGGACTTCATTTGTTCCAAGGCTCAGTCCTGCCTCCTCTTCCAGATCCTGTCGCTGCTGCCCTGCATGACCCCTCGTGCTGGATACAGAAGCCTCAGCCCCAATCTCTCCCTTGGCAGAGCTGGAGCTAATCGGTGACCAAATGGCTGATCAGCGACAGCAAGGCCTGCCCCATCAAGCTCAATCCAGCCTCGAGGAAGGGCCGGCAAACTAGAGGCAGAGACTGGTGTCATCTTGGGTGCGGAGCTGGCTACATATTTCCACTGGTCCCTTTGAATGCCCCCACCCCACCCCCAGGCTTCCAGAGTCAAGGAGGGGGGTGGTTCTTGGACAGGGTTGAGCCCCAGACCCTCCCTCCAAAATTAAGCACCGTGGGGACCCACACTAAGCCAGACGTTGAGCCTCCCCCCAAGAACACTGCTCCCAGAGTGTATGATGAGAGGGGCAGACAGGAGCAGAGTTAGGCAGAGAAGGCTCAGGAGGACTGGGGAATTGGTGGCACTGATGCCGCATGGCTTCCTCTCCCACCTCCCCTGCCCCATACAGCAGCCACAGTACAAGCACCAGAGTCCACAACAGCAGGAACCAGGGGACCCACAGGGGATGCGCACAGACACTGACACTGGGAGTTTTGCCTTTGGCTTTAGTGAGGGGAGGAGTGTGCCTCAAGTGTCTCTGAACATGGGGGCCCCAGCCTACCAGGCACCCAACCTGTGGGGGACGCCACTCTGGAGCATCCTCAGTGTAATGGTTAAACCACCCCTGAGCTAGCCACCAAAGAGTCTAACTTCCCAGATTAGCCCCCATCGCCCTCCTCTCTTCTCCCCAGGCCCCGGGGCTCCCTCACCTTCAGGTTTTCATGGTTCAGGTCAGTCTTGTGCTTGTCGGTGGGTTTGTAGCCACCGTGACGGTCCTGAATGACGGGGTCGAAGAGATCCTTGAAGACATCGTAAGACTCTTCGTCCCCGGCCACGCAGCCCACGGTCATGATGAAGGGGTGACCTGCAAGGACAGCGAGGGGGGGCATTAGGCCAGGACCAAGGTGTCTGTGGTGGATTTGAAAGTTTGGATCAGACTGCTGCTCTGGGTTCAAAGAGTTTGGCGATGGTCAACCTGTTTCCCAGTGGGGTTTTGTTGGTGGCCACTGCCAGTGACTCACTGGGGTACTGGAATTGAACCCCCTTTGTCTCAGGGTCTTTGGACACGTTACATTTCTAGCCTGGCTTCCGAGAAAAAGAAGGCTTTCTGAGGTCACCTTGCAAGTGTGTCTCCCCTTAAATAGCTTCTGGCCCCACAGGCCGATTCCAACCAAATTTGGCAAAGGGCCAGAAGTCCCAAAGATAAATAGAGACCCTAAATTTCATACCAATAGGTGCACCTGGGCTCAGAAAGTCCAGGAACTGGGCTTATCGGACATATTACCGACATGTTATAATGTCTGGAAATTAGGTTTGTGGGGGGGTCTCTGTGGAGCTGGGTGTGTGGGTGTGTGGGTGTCTGTCCTGTGGGGTTCTATAGAACAGTGGTGTTTGGAAATAAGGTCTGTTTTTTTAGTGAGCCTCAGTGTTATTTCACCTTTGTTCCTCGTCACCTTTTGTTTGGCGCAATATGGCCTCATGGCCACTGCGTTATTCAACTCTAATCGCTCCCTGACTCAATGTTATATGCAGATTTGCAATGTTTAGTTTGCTTCCCCAGGGCAGATAGCAATCCTACCAAATAAATCAGGGTTGGCACTTGTCCAGCTTAAAAAGGAGCTCTGATCCATTAGCTAGCTGGCCAAACCAAGAGACCTGGCACCCCTAAATGGGATACGCCACCAGCTCAACAGCTGGGCAACCCTACCTCCAGTGCTTGGTGCCCAAACAGTCCTCTCCATCCCCATGACTCCCCTAGGCTCCCTAGTTGCAGTGGGGACTACAACCAGTGAGCCTAGCTGCAAGGGGTCTGTGCAAGACCCTGAGGGCTGGTTCCCGGCATGGGAGGAGGTGCTAAAGAGTAGACTGAGGGAGGCTGGGTTTGCTACTGGCCCGGTGTCTTGTGGAAGAGGGTCAGCATGCATAAATGTGGACAGGACCCACCTGGGTTGTCCACACCGGTCTGGATGACGTCATCGAGGGTGAAACCACTTGGGGTCTCCTTGTCCCGCAGCTTCTTGTAGATGTCTAAGGTGAGGGCCTTGGACATGTGGTTGTTGTGCTTGGTGAGGTCGGGGTACTCCTCCTCCTGGGAGAAGTTCAGCTTGTACTTGTTGTGGGTGTTACCAAAAGGCATGATGGCGGGCGACAGACAGGACAGGTCCTGCAGGACGGGGGTGGGGATGAGAAGGATCCGGAACCAAGGACCCCAGCAAATCCCAACCCCATTCTCAGCACAGAAGCCTACCCACCCCTCAGACCCAGGTCACTGGAGCAAGTCCAGTCTGAGAGGTCTCCTCGGAGTAAGGCAGGGCCCACAGACCCCACCCTCCCCACTTGCCCATGACTGAGAGATGACTGTGATTTACTATCATTATTGCTATAGTGCCTGGTGCTGAACCACCATGACTAGAGACAGGACACTGCCCAAGGAGCTTACATTCTAGGATGGACACGGGGGAAGTGGAAGCTAGGGAGAGACAGGGGTTCATTCATGAAGCTAAGAAGTCGCAGGGGCACGTGCTTAGCTTGGTTCCAGGGAAGGTGAGGAGGGGGATCCGGAAGGATAAGACATTTCAAGGAGAAGCATAAACAAGCAACCTATGGGGGGGTGAGGAGCTAGCCAAGGCCTGGCGGAAGGGATCTGAAGATCAGGAGGGAGCCGAGGGCAGCTGGCAGGACCCAGGGCAAAGATAAAATATGATGGGCCTGGTGACCCCTTTGGGGACCCAGAGGTGGTCATGTTCGGAGCCTTTCTGGGAAGGAGTGGGGGCCCTGCACCCTTTCTTGATGAAAACGGGTGCTTCCAGATAAAATAACGGTTGCCCTGCCTGAATCACCATGTGGCACGGCCAGTCCTGAAGCACGGTTTATTGTTCAAAGAGGGTGTTCCAGGCAGAGGGGGCAGCCCAGGAGAAGGGGGTGCAGACAATTTAGAGAGCAGGAGATTTTGGGGCAGGTGAGGCTAGTGTGGCAGAGGAGGAATGAAGTCCCCAGATGGGAATGGAGTGGGAAATGAGGGTCAAGAGACAGGGGAAAGCAAGGCCATAAAAAGTCTTGAAGGTGAAGACAAGGAGTTTGTGCTGGATGGGAAGGGGAAGAGGAGCAGAGAAGGGCTTGAATGTGAAGAGAATTCTATCCCTCCTGCCTCATCCCATTCTAAAGGTTTCTCTCAGGGACCATCTTGGCTACTACTGGGTATCTCCAAAATTGAGAGAAAGAGTTTCTTTCTTAGCTTGTGTCGAGGTCCATAGCGGACCTGAAACTAGGGTTGCTGTCACCTTTTGCAGTTTGACCCCTGAGACTCCCATAGGCCAAAAATGGGAATCTCAGGGACAAACTGCAAAAGAGACTCACATATGCCCTGTGGACTGGTCAGAGATGGGGTCAGCCTGGGAAAGGGCTAAGACATGGTGACCCCAAGCCAGGCTGGGTGAATGTGAGCGGTGGGCACAGCTGTGGGACAGTAATGGCTGCCTTGTATTCATTAATGATCTGGGAATGGGTGTTAAGAGTGAGGTGATCAAATGTGCAGACGACACCAAGTTATTCAAGGTAGTTAAAACACGAGCAGACTGTGAGGAACTTCAACGGGATCTTACGACACTGGGTGCCTGGGCATCTAAACGGCAAACGAGATTGAATGTGGACACGTGCAAAGTGATGCACGTAGGGAAAAATAATCCAAACTCTGCGTACACAATGCTGGGGACTAAGCTAGGAGTTACCACTCAGGAAAAGGATCTGGGGGTGGTTGTGGACAATACACTGAAATCCACAGCGCAGTGCGCAGCAGCGGTCAAAAAAGCAAACAGAATGTTAGGAATTATTCGGAAAGGGATAGAGAATAAAACTGAGGATGTCATAATGCCTCTATACAAATCAATGGTGCGACCGCACCTCGAATATTGTGTGCAGTTCTGGTCGCCCCATCTCAAAAAAGACAGAGGGGAACTAGAAAAGGTGCAGAGAAGGGCAACAAAAATGATCAAGGGCATCGAAGGGCTCCCGTCTGAGGAGAGGCTTGGTAGGTTGGGGCTCTTCAACTTGGAGAAGAGACGACTGAGAGGAGATAGGATAGAGGTCTATAAAATCATGAGTGGGGTGGAACTAATAAACAAGGAGCAGTTATTTACCCTCTCAGCTAGTACTAGAACTAGGGGAGACTCCATGTAACACATGGGTGGCAAGTTTAAAACAAATAAAAGAAAATATTTTTTCACTCAGCCTATAATTGGGTTGTGGAATCTACTGCTCCGCTGTGGTAAGGGCCAGTACTAGAGCTGAGTTTAAAAGAGGTTTGGACAAGTTTCTGGAAGATAAGTCCCTTAGCAGCTATTAGCCAGACAGGATCAGGGAACATGACGGGAACTGGGGGGAAAAAACAGGGAATGGATCCCCCATTGTGACCTGTTGGGTGCTTCTCCCAAGCCACTGTGATTGGCCACTGTCAGAGACAGGATGCTGGGTTAGATGGACCATTGGTCTGACCCAGTATGGCACTACTTATGTTCTTATGCCTCAGTTCTCACCAGACAGAGTGAGGGAAACGGGAGAGTGTCTCCAAGGCCAGCTGGGGGTGCTGCCCCCACCCCAGCAAGGCAAAATTGGAGGCCCTACAGCGAGGTCAAAAGCAGTGAGTGGCTGTGAGTGGTGGGCAGTGGTGGGTAGCCCAAGAATGGGTTGTCCAGACATTGCTATGCTCCCAAGGGGGCGGAGGAACCCATGGCCACCAGCCCTCGTATCCAGTTGCCTTCCATGGAAAATTGGGATCATTTTTCGCTGCTGCCCCGAAGGAAAGAGTCTATTTATAGACCCTGCTCTTGTCCAGAAAAGGCTGGGCCCCCTGCGCTTGCCAGTGAGGGAGAGCAGGCGCTGCGGCTGCAAACTGAGCCGAAATTCCTGGGGCTACATTTGCAAAGTGTCAGCGTTCCCTGGAACCAAGAGAGCGCACAGATCTGCTATTGTGGGGAGGGGGGGGGGGCAGGGGACGGACACACAGACACCTGCAAAGAGGAGACTTCAGGGAGACAGAATGGTGCCCAGTATGAAGACCCCACCAGGGGCAAAGCGGACACAGAGATGGGGGGGGGGGTCACCTCCGCCAGCTCCATCCCTAGCCACCCCCTGAACTGCAGGCGCCCTGAAGCCACATAGCCCTGAACCCCCTTGGACTGTCCAGTAGCACAGCAATCTGCCCCATTTATGCTTCTGACTCCTCTACAGGTAGCCCCCCCTCCCCCCGAGTTCACTGCACTCCTCAAGGCCTGCCTGAGCCTCGGTTCCCAACCTGGCGGTCCCCCATGCCCCCTCAGCTCCTGCCCTTGGTCATTTATTGCCTTGGTTTGAAGCCATCCTCCAAGACAGACCCGCAACTGCTCATGTCCAACTGCCTGCCTTCCAACCACCCGTTATCTCAGCTGCTGTTCAAGGGGAGCTGCAACGGAGCAATTACCTGATAGGGAGAATAAAAGTCGTCAGTCCCAAAGGGAGAAGGCGCTGCTTCTTCTCAATCCAGCGCAACAGGTGACCCAGAATTCCAGCCCAGGGAGCTAGAAATATATACCCTGTGCCTGGCTCTCATTGGTCAGCTAGGGAGCAAGGCATCTGGCTCGCGATTGGACAACACTGCTCCCAGTCCAGCTCAGAATTTGGGTAGAAGTCTTTCCCAGCTGCCTCCTCTGGCTCAACGCATGTGGCTGCCCTGCCGTAACTAAGTGACTCCAGCAAAGCAGACACTACTTGCGACAAAGGCTGAGGTACCTTCCTGCCATCCTGGACAAAGTTGGAAACAGGAGTGGAGGGGCCCCTGCCCTGGGGACAGAACCATGAACCACCAGAATTGAGAGTCCCTGCTGGAAGAGTCATGAACCACCACAGCCGAAGACCCTAGAGGCAAAGCCATTATCCTCCAGAGCAGAGGAACCAGGGGGCAGACCCATGATCTGCCCAAGATGAGGGTCCCTAGTAGGGCCAAGAACCACCAGAGCTGAAGATCCCTAGAGACAAAGCCATGAACCTCCAGAACTGAGGAGGATGGTTTCAAACCAAGGCAACAAATGATCAGTGACAGGAGCTGAGAAGGTGTGGGGGACCACCAGAGTAGGCGCTGAGGTGGTTGGACCCATGAACCACCAGAGCTGAGGGTCCATAAAGGTGGGGCTATGAACCACCAGAGCAGAAGTACCAGAGTATGGAGCTGTGAACTTCCAGAGTTGAGGAAGCAGAGGCCAGATCCATGACCTGTCACCACCGAGGGTCCCTAGAGCCTCATAAACCACTAGAGCTGAAGGACTGGAATATGGAGCCATGAATTGCCAGAGCTGAGGAACCAGGGGTGGAACCATGAACCTCCAAACCCAAGGGCCCTTGTGCTTCCAAAAGCTGGAGCTGCTCTCTGGTATCTCCAGAGGGACCCCCTTCTGTTTTAGCTTTCAAAGGGCATCTTTAGACATAACGAAGATCGGGTGTCAAAACCCCTAAGCACGTGTGTTGGCCATTGTGTGTAAGCACCATAACAATCCCAACACCCGTTGAACACATGACGTGAACACCATTGCATCACAAGAACAATCTGCATGTTCCGGCTGAACACATGGCCAAGGTTGTGTCTCATGAGCTCACACGGCGTGTTAGCAGGTACAACACGGAGAATGAGGCGGCAGCGCTTGTGTGCGGAGATCGGGGGGCGAGCAAACAATGGTTTGCCCCAAGATGGGCTGTGTGTTTAAGCATCGCCGCATGGCGAACACGGGGCCAAACCGGTGTTCCTATCAAGGTCAACGCACACATTCAGACCCCCGTTGACATTATGTCTTAAGAACCTATTGAGTGCCTGCCTGGGCTCCCACCGTTCCAGTACTGCCTTCTCCGCAGAATCAATGGTGAGATGGTGCACACAGCAGGGTGTGACCGGAGAACAGGGTTTGGGTGTCCCTATCCCCTCCCCAGATAAGATGACCCCATCCGGTGTCTTCTCCTCTGCAACTTGGCATCATCAATAACAGCGATTATCAATTGGGCCAGTACGCTGAATCCAGCCTGTGTGGCTCCACCCACGTCTGGAATGTGTGCGCGCCGATTGGCAGCCACGGCCATCCATCTCAGAAACGTATATTGGGGCTGGTAGCCGGTCCCAATGCCTACTTTCTAAGGAAAAAAATAAAGAAAAAAGTGCCACCATTTTTCTTCTGACCTGGAAGTTCCAGGACAAGAGTATAGGAAGCTTCAGGGTGTGGGCAACCCCTAAAAACGGATGGAGGAGTTTCTCTCCTCTCCTCAAAACTATGGCAAGCTCGTCTTCTAACCCCTTCCCCAGGTAGACCCATGGCGGACAGACGGGGCCAGGGGAAGGGCCCACCGTTATAGGGACTGAATAAATACCAGCGGTCTCTAAACCTGACTTCATGGGGGCATTTCTCATCCAGGCTTTGAAATAAGGCACCAGCTCTCAGGGAAGAGGAATGAATCAATGGAACTAGCCACCTAAGGACTAGGTGGATTCTCCTATGTATTTTAATCTTTAAATCAAGCCTCTTTTTAAGACGGCACAACACTGTGCTGAGAGGGAGCCTTCCCATCCGGGTGCTGGTACCCAGAAATAACCCCCAGGGTCGTGTGGGCTGTGTGGCTAAGATCAGGAGATAGATCAGACAGGGGGTTGAGGGGTAGATCAGACAATGGTGTCTCCTCTGGCCGTGAATTCCCCAGGGCAGTGCTAGGGGGCGCTGTGCTTGCAGGCTTGCTCATTGCTTGTGGTCAGTCACTGAAATCTCTCCAGGAACATTCTTCCCTCCCCCAAGAGATGGGATCATTTCGGCCTCCAGTGTTGTGGCTAGATTTCTGCCTCCCTTCTTCCTTACTGGGGCCTGCTGCTGAGTAATGCTGTGTGCGCTGTTAGTGACCCAATCCAGCTCCTTGGGGCAGCCTCCTTGGCACAGTGGTTTGAGCTCCTTGGGGAGAGAAGGTGCTAGGGACACATCCATCACGGTCATTAATTAGCAGCCAGTTGCTTTCCAGCAGAGAGTGGGGAGCTGCCAAGAGTGGGTTTCAGGACGTCTGTGGGGCTTATTAAGGTTGTGCGTGTCAAGCTGGGATTGATCTATACCCGACAAATGCAAAGTCTGTACGCCCTGACCCTGCGTTCGAACTCACCTCTCGCCCCGGCCCCTGGCTCCCACTCTTACCCTCACCGCTATGGATCCCACACTGCAATCCTTATTCCGGCCTGCGGTTCCTCCCCGCACCCACCCCAGCTAGGGTGGCCATCCCTCCCCTTGAAAAGAGCACACTTATGAAAAATACATGGTGCAGGGCTGCACCGGAACCAGTGCAACCCTGCAACATGCATTTTAATAAGCGTCCTCTTTTCAAGGGGAGGGATAGCCACCCTCGCCCCAACCCTCAGTCCCAACCTGCACATTCCCGTCATTCCCAAATCTGAAGCTCTCTTCCTGTTCCAGCCCTGGGCTCCCCCTCCATTCCTCATAGTTCTGTCAATCTCACCCTGCAGCCCAGAGCTGCTCTCCCCTAATTCCCCCCTGCAGTTCTGCTAATGCCCTGAATAACACATCTGCAAACTCTCCCCCCCCCCTCCATTCTAAACCCTGGGCTCCTCTCCAGCTATTCCTCCCACCCTAATACTCCAGACCTGAGCACCCCTCCACACAGCCCTGCCAATGCCCCTCAATCCAACCCTGTCACCCCTTCACCCTTCCTGCTCTAAACCACAAGTTCCCTTCCTACCTCTTTTAACACCCTGAACCCTGATCGGCTGCCCCCTGCAGGACCCCTGGCACGAATGACAAGTAGGCAGATAGCATGCAAGCTTCTCGCCTGCCAGTTACCCAGCGTAACTAATCCTGGTTCTGGGGAGCTGAATGGGAATGAATGGCTGCTCCCCATTCCTCCCACTCTCCCTTGCAATCTGAGTGCGGAGGGGTTGGTCCCACCACAGGCGCACAGGATTGGCTGCAACCGGTAAGCGTTGGGAGTCCTTCGAGTCTTCTGTTACCCTCTGACTCCGGTTCACTGGGGCAGCTAGCTTGGCACTAGCTATTTGGATACCCCGGATAAAATAAATCCTGCCCCCACTAGAGATGCCAACTTTGCCCACCCAGAGAGCCCTATCTGGTTCCTGTTCCGAGGCCAGGCTGGGCCCTGCCACGGCTGCTTTTCTGGAGTTTAAGGGGTGCCGGCAGGTGCTGTTGGGCTGGGGACCTTGGAATCACACAATGCCAGGGCTGTGCCGGTGGGCTGGTGCTGTGGTATCTGAGGATCCTGGCTCCACCAGAGCTGGCCTTAGAATTTGGGGACATGCAGGGCCCCTGCTGGCTCTGCCCCCCATGACCCCGCCCCTTGAGGGCACCCTCCGTGGGTCATGTTTGGGGGGACTGGGAGGGAGTGGGGGCCCCACACCCTATCCTGGTGAAAACAGGAGTCATTGCAGGGACCTTGGAAGTAGAGAAAATAGCTAGACCCAGGGCAGTTACCCTGTGGTAAGACCGGCCCAGTGGGTGGCACCCAGGATAGACAGCAAAGTGGCAGTACACCATTCTCCACTCTGCCACCTATTGGTGGAGTGGGGAACTGACAATATCTATTTAGGAAGGATAGTCCCTCCTTAGGTGCTGAATCCCACTGTCCCTCTTTCAGGGGGTCAAAGTCCTTCTTTCAGGATAGAGGGACAAAAAGACTGTGATTAAAGCTTATGCACTGGGAATGTTGGGAGGGGCAGGCGTATGGGAGCGGAGCTTCTTTACTGAGGGGCAGGGCTTATCAGCTGAGGGGGCGGTGCTTGCCCCTCCAGTTGCTCAAAATGCGAGGAGGAATGCAAAGGATCAGCCAACCCTTCTCACGGCACCCATGGAGATTTAGATCAGGCTCATGATAGAATTAGTCAGAAGAAGCACATGAGAACTGCCACACCAGGTCAGACCAGTGGTCCGTCCATCCAGCCCAGCATCCTGTCTCTGACAGCGGCAGCTCCAGCGGCTTCTGAGAAGTGCCCAACAGCTCATAATGGGGCGATCCGTTCACACAGACAGTCAAGAGATCTCATCCCCTGACCCACTTGACTGGTGGCGGTGGGAGCTCCTCCCATGGCAGTGATGGTGACTCACACTTTCTCCCCCCAACACTCCTCAACTGATGGAAGCTTGTGAGTTTAACCCTGAGGTCCATGGCATGCCCACAACCCACGTACTTCAAGACAAGACTCCCCAGATGGGGAGAGTAGGGTTACCACCAATCACAGTTTTGACCTGAGACCCCTATAAACCAAAATGGAAGCCTCAAGGTCAAACCGCAAGATGCAGCAATGCTACAGGAGGGCCCTGCCCGGTCAACCCCCTCACCCCAAGAGACAATTAGAGGAGCAGCCTCTGGAGCAGCCAGGGAGAGCAGAGCGTCCTCTCTGCACAGGGCTGGCCCAGGGCAGGGAGGCTGGATCTGTCTGCCCCTCAGACAATCAACACTGAGAATCTGGTGCCACTCTTGGAGCTTCTCAGGGCACTGGGATCCCATCCCCAAGAGGCTGGGCCCAGGGATGGCTCTAATGCACATCTGCTGGCAGTGCGGTTTCTGGGTGTTGTTTGTGTGCCTGCACGTGCATGCTGCAGGATCTGCGCGCATTGTGGGGTTTGTGTATGTGTGTGTGTCCGGGCTCTGCATCCGCATGCTATCTGTAGACTGCTGCGTGTGTGTGTGTGGTGTTCATATTGTGGGGCCTCTGTGTGTGTGTGTGTGGGAGCGTGTCTGTCTGTGCCTCTGCTCTGTCTGAGCATTTTGTGCCACGTGCTGGGATTTGGTTGCAGGCAATCGATGGCATTTGATTTAGGGAGAAGAGGAGGCGGGGCCTGCGATGGCCAAGTGATTTAGGGAAAGAGGTTCTTTGTGTCTCCAGTTACTGTTTCTATAGCTTGGGGTAGGGGACGGCAAGGATATATATATATATATATTTTTCTGGGGCGGGCAGCACAGAGCTCAGGACAGCCCCACAAGAAAACGGCACCCAGGCAACTCGAGAGCTGCTATATGCCACTCGTTCCAAAAAGGCTGAAGGGAATCCCCAAAGGGACCCAAATCTCCATTCGATTTTTGTAGATTCTCACTGGACAATCACACACCATTTAAGGAATGCCCTGTCCTTTTCCAATTCCAAATTTCCATCCTGGGCTCGTTTCCCAGAGAGAGAGAGAGTGTCAACAGTTCCTCATTCCATAGCTCCACATTGATATTTGTTAAGATCAGTAAATCCATGCTTAGTCATTTGATATTCATACTTGTTCATTTAATATTCATTGACATGATAACTGGATTATTTGATAACCATTCAAGGGATCATTTCCTATTTGATATTCATTTATTGGAGGATGAGTCATTCATTCCTAATTCATTCACTTGTTTATTCTCCAGCTCGTGTGTGTGTATGTGTGTGTGTGTGTGTGTGTGTGTGTGTGTGTGTGTGTGTGTGTAAATAGTGTGGTTCAGTGGAAGGCACTCTGGAGTCCTGGATTCAAATCCTGTTCTCATAGAATAGGTTAGCTCTTTTGCCCCTTCAAAAACAATCAGTTCTGTGCCCCCATTCACGCACCTAGGAACTGCACAATAAGCCCGACATTTGCTGTGTTCTTTCCCCATTTCATCTGGCAACTGATAACAGGAAGACTGTCCATGCCCCCTTGGTGGGGCTGGCACCCCTAGATGTATAGCAGAATTAAGTTGCCTCACAGCCTTCCTTTCCCCTACCCGGGCCCTTCCTTCTCCCCCCACAGAGGCCTAGCCGGAGCCAGTCCCCACCAGCCTGCGCCTGTTGCCCTACAGACCCAGACACTGCTGTCTCTCTTCCCTAACCTGAGCCCCATGTGGCAGGTGCCAGCTCCCTCCTCTCCCCTCCCCAAGCCTGGCATGTGTCCCAAACAGATGCTGTCAAATTCTTCCCCCCCCTCCGAGCAGCCTTGGCAGCTGAGAAGGAGCTGCGGCCCCTGTAACACCTCATCCTGGTAACTGGAACCGGATTCTATTTCACTCACAAGGCACTGATCCCCCCCAGGCCCCACCCCACATTGCCCCTCTGAGGGCTGTGGAGGGCAGAGACTATTGGCCGGAAGGAACCGCCTGAGCGCTATGACCCCCCTCCCCCCAGCAAATGAGGCTCCAGAAGAAGCTGGGGGGGGGGGGTTGTAAGTGCCTTGGGCCACCTGCTGCAGGGAAATAGGGCTGGGGTGGGGGGGGAGACACAGCTGGCTAGTACCACTCACACCAAGGCAGGGGAGGTTCAGAGCGCCCTATCCTCTCAATGTGGGCAGGTTTGTAAACCAGACAATGCCCCCCCTGCTCTTCAAGGGGGATGGGGCGGCATTATGGGGCTGCCCCCTGCTCCCCCCCCCCCCAGCCTAAATCCCTAGGGTGGCTAGGTATACACTTATGAGAAATACAGGTTGTAGGGTTGCACTGGCTGCAATGCAGCCCTGCAACCTGAATTCCTCATAGGTGCCCTCTACAGTTTGCATATCTGGCCACCCTACAAATCTCCCAGGCAGAAACTGATAAACAGCCCCAGGTAAAACTGGTAAAAAGAGAGGAACGAGGGTCCCACATTCTGTGTGTGTGTGTGTGTGTGTGTGTGTGTGTGTGTGTGTGCACTTTTTGTGTGTGCGTGCACTTGTGTGTATGACGTCTCCCTATTCAGCCCCCTGGCCCTCTTAACCTGCCCTGCATACAACCCCTACACACCTATGTGCATGTTCACACACACACACATCTAGGGTTGCCACCGGTGGTTAGGGTTGCCTTACCTCCCCTGTAATCCAGGATGCTTATGGAAAACACATAATGCAAAATACATAATGGTTTCAATGCAGCCCTGCACCATGTATATTCCATAAGCGTCCTGGATTAAAGGAGAGGCATGCCAACCCTACTTGGCGTTTTCCTACCTGACACTCCCATATGCCAAAATGGAAGTATCAGGTAAAAAAACAACCCAAGGGGGCAACCCTGGCACACGCCTGCCCGTCACACTGTTTCCTTATTTAGAAAAGGAATTCTTGACATCAGCTCCTTGTTGCGCCACACAGCCCGGGGTACCCAGCGTGGGATGGAAATAAGAGCCTCAAATGAGAGGTAGAAGGTTCACATTCCTGGCCTCTTCTCCCCCAAACCCAGGCAGCCTTTTCCAACACTCCAGGGGGTGTGCGTACTGCGTGTGCAACACTGGGTGTCTTTAGACAGACGCAGGACTGGCCATGCCTGGAACAGCTCCAGGTGTGTGTGTGCGTGTGCCTGCCTACCTATATCCAGCCCCACCTGGGTCAGGTGTACACAGACCCGGCAGCTGCCGTGGCCCGCAGTTTGCCTGCGTAGCGCCCTTCCCGCACACCATAGAGTTGTGGGCGGCTCACCTGACGCTCTAGGCTGCTGCCCACAACTCTATGGTGTTGCCTGGGGCGGCTTCGGTCGTTGGTTTCGGTTCCCGACCTGGCCACGATCACCCATGCTTTTATCACCTCTCGACTAGACTAGTGTAACGCGCTCTACGTGGGGCTACCTATGGGGACGGCTCGGAAGCTGCAGCTGGTGCAGAATGAGGTGGCCCGGCTCTTAGTGGGACTGGGCCGCCGGGAGCACATTACACCGGTGCGCCGGTCTCTGCACTGGCTGCCAATAGTTTTCTGGGCTCGATTCAAAGTGTTGGTTTTGACCTACAAAGCCTTACACGGTCTGGGCCCTGCCTACTTGCGGGACCGCCTCACTCCCCGGGTCCTAAACCGGCCCTTGCGGTCATCCAGGGGCGGCACACTGGAGGTCCCCCGGGTTTTCCGGGGGAGCCACGCCTTTGGAACTCTCTCCCGGTGGGGGCCCGTCTGGCCCCGGACCTCCCAGCTTTCTGAAGGAGTCGTAAGACCCGCCTGTTCCGTCAGGCATTTGGCGAGGGAGAGAGGTGGGTAGGGGGTGGTGAGGGAGTGGGTTGTTTTTGATTCTTTCTTTTTTATTGATGTTTTATTATGTTTTATGATATTTGATTGTGTTTATTTTTGATGCGGTTATCCGCCCCGGGTTGCCTGTGGCAAGAGGGGTGGGGTATAATTTTTTTAAATAAATAAATAAACTGCCAGCCAAGAGCGGAGCTGTGGCATCCGCTGCCGAGCAGCCAGACAGCAGCCCCCTCAAGCCGGCACCCCGGGTTTGGGCCGCCCACTCCGCTGACGGTGCTCCGGGATGTTTTGGAGTACTGCGAGCAGGGCTGGAGTGGCCTGCTCCACCCGTGCTCCATCCATGCTCCACCCGCACATCTGGCCATGGTTGAGGCGGAGCAGAGTCTGTTTACACCCGTTGGTGTAGCCTCTATGTAACGTAGCATTCCCTCGCTCTGTTCCCTCCACCCCCACTGGTGGACACGGGGGGCAGAGGTGGGCAGTGGTGACCCCCTCGTACCTCAGAGGGCAGCCGTCTCCTTGCTGGTAGGCAGGGCCGGCCGTACCACAGGGCAACTTGGGGCCATTTCCCCGGGCTCTGCTCTTTCTGGGGGCCTGCAGTGGCCCCTCTCTTCAACAGGGCAGGGTGTGGGGGCCCTGCTCCCTTCCCAGCGGGGACCCCAACCACGACCACCTTTCAGGCCCTGAAGATGGTGCCTCCAAGCCCCACATTTTATCTTTGACCTGGGCCCTGCAAATTTTAACGCCAGCCCTGCCACTCCCGTTTTGGTTCATGGGAATCTTAGGATCAAACCACAAGCGGTGGCAACCCTAGCCCTAGGGGTTGCCACCTATGTAGGGTGGCCATACCTCCCCTTTAAAAGAGGACGCTTATGAAAAATACATGGTGCAGGGCTGTACTGGTGCCTTAGGTGTCAATGCATGTATTTTTCATAAGTGTTCCTTAAAACCTTGCATAGGTGGCAACCCTACCTAGGCCTGCTTTGAGCAAGGCCCACACTACTGCTTCACGGCAGCCATTTTGGCAGCTTCCGCTCCGAGCAGTACAGCGGAGGTTTATAGCAGAGGTTCTCTCCCTTTTTTCAGTCGAGCACTGGACGTGACTGCTTGGGCGCGCGGACTAATTTGCATGCGTGATTTGCATAAATTTGCATCGATGAAGTCTCCCCTCTGCAGTTCGGTTCGATGCCCTCACACGTGTGAAAGTGTTCCTGAGCATAAACTGACCGCTGACTTGGGGAGCATTTCCACACGTTCCCCGAGCACTCGGGCGCTCCCGAGCACCAGGCTGAGAATCCCTGGCTTTATAGGCTCTTTAATGGGGCCCTCTTAGTTTCCCACAGGCAACTTGACTAGGTGAAAAGGCCCTGAAACCCTGCAATGTCCCCATCCCTAGTTGGGCCAGACCCCAGCTTCCCTTAGCCTCTAAATGCAGCCACAGGTAGAAGACCACTGCTCTGCCCTAGTCCCCACACCACCCTCTAGGGTGACCACCTTTTGAGGATTGACCCGGAGACTCCTGTAGGCCAAAATGGGAGCCTCTCAGGGTCAAACTGCAAAAGGTAGCAACCCTGCCTCGGTCCCCGACATCATGTGCGACTCAGTCATCTGGATTTGTCCTGAGTCCAGCTTCTTCCACGCCCTGCGTGATGCCCATCCACCCCCCTGCCAACTCTCCACCCCAGCTCAGGCCATAGGACCGTGGCAGACAGCCGCTGGCAAACACCTGGGCCTGTCAGCACAAAAGCCTTGGGACAGGGACAGTGGGGTCTCCTCCCCCCGCCATGTTAGGAAGTGCAGGTCTTTATATAGGCAGCAATGCTGCTCCGCAAATAGCTTCTCCAGCTGGATGGAAACCAAAACTGGCCCACGGCTACGCTCAAGGTCTGGGAGCCGCCAGGCCCAAAATGGCCCCCAGATCAAGTTTCTTCCATTCCACAGCACCTCTTAGAAAGGGAGAGAGACTGAAGGAGCCAGGCAGCCCTTGCAACAGCTGCCCCTCTGCGATGATTTATGGAAGACTGATCGCCCGGGCGAGGTCAGGGATCACCTGCTCAGCGCTCACTGACCTTGAGATCCGGGGTGGAGGGGACTTGGCCCTGGTGTATGAGCGCATCCCAGATCACGCACCCTGCCCAGAGGGGAAAGAGTGTGGGAAACCAGCAACCTCCAGTCAGTCCCCATGAGGGTGGCCATACCTCCCCTTTAAAAGAAGATGTTTATGAAAAAAACATGGTCCCTCTGATGTCTGAGGTGGGTGGGGGGTCCTACTTAGTAACTGAGCTAGACCTTGATGGGGAAGCTGGGGAGAGGAGGACTCACCATCCCTCCAGGCGGGCAAGGGGATGGCACTTGATTGGCAGCTGTTGGTAACTGGCACGCAGGTGGGTGGAAATTTTCAGGGTGGGCAGCAGTTATGCCAAGGTCCATTGGGCTTGAGTGGGATCAAGAGGGGCAGAAGTTGCCCTTGGACCTTCGTGTCTGTTGGAAATGCAAGGACTGTGAGATCATTGCATCCATTTGCCCAATGCAGAGTTTACAGAGGAGTGTGAGTAGCTAATCATCAATAAGCAGGCAGGAAGCATACTTAAGCTTAAGTAGCTTTATTAGGAAATACATGTAGGATAGGAAAGGCCTACATCTATGCTGAGTCCTAAGACTAGGTGTGTTCAGGAGGGAGGAAGGAAGCTCTCTGAGACACAAAAATATGAGAAATCTCCTGGGGGAGGAGATTGACCAATCAGGTCCTGACAGGAGTAGGACAGATAGGATGGGTTCCCTGATCTGTCTGTCTACTCCTGGTGTTTCTAGTAAACAAACAGGATGAGGTGCTTAGGGGGGATGCAACCAAAGGAATGTATTTCCAACAGTGTCTACTGTGGTGACGCAGCCACCTCCTTCAAGCGGCTCTGGATCCAAGGGAGTTGGGGCCCAGGTGAAATGGTGACATGGGCCCCTTCCATGGGTCAGACATAGGTTTGTCAACTCCCTCTGGGAGGGTATGTGACTGCATTGGAGAAGGCTGTCAGCGGGGGTGCCTACAGAATTAAACGGGGGGGGGGATGGGAGAGTCCTTTGCCCCACCCCTTCTCAACGTAACCATGCCCCTTCCCAAGTGCCGCGATGTCACAATGCTTGACCGTCAGAGAGAAGGTGCTGGGGGGGGGGGGGGGGGGGGGGGGGTGTTAGATGGACCACTGGTCTGACTCAGTAAATGGCACTTATGCTCTCATGGAAACTCCAAGAGTCCCCGGACTTTAACAGTGGAATTTGCTTAAGTAAAAACCTGAATAAATCAAATTTCTGGATAAGTATCATGATTTTGTTTTCCTCAGCCACAGATCTCTAGGGAGGTATTGCTTCTTGATCTGGATAAGTAGAATTCTGACTCCCTGATAACTTGATTTTTAAAGGTGTACAGAATATATACCCATCCAGCTAACTATATCGATTAAAATAGTTATATCGGTTAAAATAGTGTCGCATCTTCCCTGTCAGGGTGAGTCTTCACATTGGGCAGGATGGGCATCGGAGAACATTCGTTCTCTCCGTCTCTGTCTTTCTGGACATACAGACAGCGAGACACAGGGTGTGCGTGTATGTCTGTGCGATCCTCCAGAGGAAATTGCGGATTCGGATCCATTATGGTTTTGGATCTGCAATCTCCGGATTTAATTACAGATTCGTATTACAGATTCGTATTTAAATCAATAAAATAATAAAAAATAATTTTAAAAAACAACGTGCATGCGCAGCATGGCTACTAGACCGTCTGGTGCATTCGCAATGACTGTTGCACATTCTGCGCATGCAGGCCCTTTTTTAAAATGGCGGTGGCAGCATTGCCACCATTTTGGAAAAAGGCAGCTGGTCTGCAATACGCGCAAAATGGCATTAAATCTGTATTGCTCACCCGTGTGTGTGTGTAAGGGGACTGGAGATGGAGAAACATGGCACTAACTTCCATTTCCTCAAGGTCTGTGTAAGTCAAATTTCTGATAAGTTGAACTTATTTACATGGCTGGAGCAATTTGACTCAAGCCGACTCCACTCACCAATTAAAATTTGTACCAGGACAAGATTCACACCAAGGCCGTGATCCGACCACAAACCACTTCCTCATGAGCAGTGCAGCAGTCGAGCTTTGATGGGACTACTCTGGCTCATTTTTAAAAAGAAAAGATGCAGGCAACCGACCAATCAGGAAGCAGAAACAACACCGTGTGATTGACGGGGCCAATCTGACCTGATGCCCAGTCACCCTCATTGACTCATGGTCGCTTCCAAAGACGAGGGTGAGAAAAATGCCAATGAAAATAGCCCAGCAGATCCAGCTATGGAGGGAATCCCCGAGGGGATCCCAAAACCCAGCAGGAGCTGGGCCAGTGGAGGCAAGGATCCTTCCCCCAGCAATCCTGAAAGAGGGCTACTTCCAGCCCCTCAAGGGAGAGGAATACGCAGCAGGCTGGAATCTGCGTACTTACGGCAGCTGGGAACAAGAGCGCCAGCTTCTCTTGGCTCGGGCGCAGCTTGTGCCGTTGCTTAAATAAAGCTGAGTCGCCAGCTTAAATAGCAGGGTGCGTTTCCCAATGCATGGGTCAGGGAAGGGGAAGAACCAGCTGGGCAGCGAGACGCGGTGGCCCCAGAATCCCTTGGGGCTCAGAAAGTCTCCCCCACTGTCAGGGCCCTGCATAAACTCCTGAGAGCTGGATGCCACCGCTGTCAACGCTGCTTCGGGGGGGGGGGAGGGTTGCTGCCTAGGCACATTTTTAAAGAACACTTTTGAAAGAAATTCATGTTGTGCATCATGTCGTTTTTCATACGTGTTCCTTAAAAACGTGCCCTAGGGGGTGCTAAGGCTGTTAACTCTCTAGATTTTAACCCAGAGCTTCTGGGTTAGAGGGGAAGCCCCAGTTTCTTCCGGTCAGCTAAGGGTGCCAATGGGCTAACCTAGAGGTCGGATTAGAGTCTGGGGGCTGGCAGCGGGCAGCCGCGTCAGAAAAAGGTTGGGCCATAGCACCTTCCCCGCCCAGTCTCCTGCGTGGTCCCACCCTGTGGCACGCCTTAAGGCAGGAGCAGGGAACCTTTCCCCTCCCACTGGGGCCACTGTGGAAATCAGTACGAGCTCCGGGGGCCGCACCGAAGTTGGGAGCAGGGGGGCGCTCAGGAAGAGGACAGTCCAGGTCATAGATTCCCTCTCCTGGTGTGCATGCCCTCCTCCTGGCTCCCTTACTCCGTAATCGGTTTTTCGGTGTTTGGGGGCAGGAACTGGATCCAGGGGCCAAATTCAGGAAGTGGAAAGGGAACTACAGGCCGCATTTGGCCCTCGGTCCTGAGGTCCCCCACCCCTGCTATAAGGGGTGCATTGGGTAGGATTATCATACCTCCCCTTTCAACGAGGACGCTTATGAAAAATACATGGTGCAGGGCTGCATTGGTTCCAGTGCAGCCCTGCCACATGTATTTCTCATAAGCATCCTCGTTGAAAGGGGAGGTACGGTAACTTGGGGCATAGCAAGTCTGGTGGGCCCAGGCACAAGGGGAGACATGGGGGTGGGGTGGCCTGTGCGCTATTAGGGATGCCACCTCTCGAGGATCGATTGACCCCGAGACTCCCATAGGCCAAAATGGGAGTCTCAGGGTCAAACTGCAAAACATGGCAGCCCTATGTGCCATGGGCCCTTCAAAGGGTAAGGGGGCGAGGTCTGCCCCTCCCAAGGGGGTTCCCTCCAGAACGGTACAGTAGCACCCTCCCTCAGCCCCCACCAGAGAGGCAGCAAGCAACCCTGCCAGGAAGGAAGTTTTAAGAGTGGGTGGGGACAGGGACATGATTCCACCCCCACCCACTCTGAAAACGTCCTTTTCGGCGGGACCCTTGGCAAGGGGGCCTGAGTGCTCCTAGAAAATTTTCAGATTGAGTGGGGTCGAGTCTGGGCCCTTCTGCCCCTCCTGCCCACTCTCAACATTTTCTAGCTGTTCTCAAGTCATTTGCCAAGAGTTCAGGGCCCAGGCTCAACAGAGCCCCCTCGCTCCATGGGAGGAAGCTACAGGCCTGGAGGGGTGGAGTTACACCAGGGGCATAACCACGGTCTCTCAAATGATGGGCACTTTCCTTTGTTGTGGGGGACACAACGAGGAAGAGGGCAGTAGAGGACAGAAAGTGAAAAGACATGAATGTGGGGGGGACACGGGTCTTGAATGGGAGGCCTGGGTTACACTGTGCCCCTGGGTTACACTGTGCCCCTGGGTTACGTCATAAAGGGGCGTGGCAGCTCCTTTGCCCTGCCCCCTCTGACGTGGTCCTGCACTCGCCACGTTTTTTCATGGCACCTTAGTCATGTGACAAACCAGGTATTAGAAGGAGACCCCAAATTCCTGGCCTGGTCCGGATGGGTGGAGCCCTAGAGACGAGAAGGTGGCTGGACCCCCCCCCCCCCCAGCTGGACAGGCCCTCTGCCAGCAGCGGTCTTTAAGGCAACCAACTTAAACTCAGCCCACTGGGGCCCCAAACCCCTTCTCAGGCTTTAGTCACCCGCATGAGCTACTCATTGGCATCAATTAGTGAGAGCCCCCTGCACCTGCCAGGCAAGGTCACCCCACCTACTCCAGGGAAGAAAACTGGAGCTAATTTGCATGTATTTGTTTATGTAAATGGTCGTGCATTTTAAATAATATTGAGGGGGTAACAAAAAGCATTTCCAAACACCCTGCATAGCAGGGTGCAGTCCTCCAAGGCTGGGGCCCCTTAGCAAAGGGGCAGAGTGGGCGAGGCGGCAGGTTGTGCTCACGCGTGGGTCTGGGGAAGGCGGCCCCTGGCGAGAAGGCAGCTTGGGTTGGACGCTAGCCCTGTGAGGGAATAGCCAAGCTACAGCCAGGGAACATGCCCAGTGGAGGCTTCAGAGCTCTAAGTGCCGGGGCATGCTCAGTAGAGCTCCGTAACCCGCTCTAAGTGCCGGGGCATGCTCAGTAGAGCTCCGTAACCCGCTCTAAGTGCTGGGGCATGCTCAGTAAGGCTCAGGTGGACTGAGCATGCTCGAGGCCTATAAAGGGTCTAGGCTCAGTTGCGAGTGGGGTGGTGTAGGTGCAGGAGCTAGGGCCGTGTGCTTCCTACTCATGGACAGCAACCTGGGTAAAGGGCCTGCTTAGAGCAGAGGGCCAATGTCTAGAAGAAGGGCTTTTGGGGTCAAGCCCTCAACACAGACAATGTGTGCGCCTATGGTGGCGTAGCCCTTGGCTGCGAGGGGTGGTAGGAGGCCAAGGGTGGGGCCCCTACAGGGGAACCCCACAGAGTGCACCCCCCTACTTGTAGGGTTGCCATACCTCTTCTTTAATCCAGGAGGCTTATGAAAAATACATGGTGCAGGGCTGCATTGGCAACACTGCAGCCCTGCACCATGTATTTTTCATAAGCCTCCTGGATTAAAGGGGAGGTATGGCCACCCTACCTACCTGGGGCTTACAGGCAAGTTTGAAGGCAGACTAGGCGTGGCAGCGGGGTAGTGCTAATTCCCCTATTGACACCCCAGGGCCCTATGGGGCCCTGGGAGGAACCCCTGCTACACCCTGATTTCATTAGGACCCCATAGGGTCGAACCCACCCCCAGCCCTATAGTACCCCATACACTAGACACCTACAGATGCCCCTAGAGCCCAACAGAACAGACATCCCCCATTACCCTATAGGCACCTCCCTGCCTTGCTCCTCCTGCCCTAGAGCTGATGCTTCTCCCCATGCATGCACTCTGCGTGTGGCTGAGGAGGCTCCTTCCATAGGGAAGGTGTGGAGGTGGTGGGCAGGGCTGCGCACCCCAATGTTGGGTAGCTGGGCTGGGATAGTGGCTGTTGTGTAGCAGGGCAGACGTAGCCTCTGGGTGGAGGCCTGCTCCCCCCCCCCCCCAATACCCTTTAATCGGCCCTGACCCCATAGTAGCCACAATGGCAGCTGTGGAGGTAGCTCTGTTACTGTCAGAGGCCCACGGCTGAGGGGATGCTGTCTAGTGTCCCTCAGCTGCCCAGGCCATATTAGGGGGACAGGAATCAGAAGGGGCCAAAGGTGTGTGGCTTTCCCTTGATGCGTGACCTCCACGCAGATCCGCTCACTCATGGGAATTCTATCCTGGAAAGGGGGGGGGGGGCGAGTAGATATATGTGGGGTGGGGGGGCAGAGTGCAGGGTATTTTTAGAGAATCCCAGTTGCAAGCCAGTTCAGATTTCCTTGCTGGATTTTGTGTCTCGTTCACCAGAGAGAGGGTGAGGAGTTTAAACCCAAATGGGTCCCCTTCACCACGGGGCTGCCTAACCGAGCTACCCACACAGCCTTTGCCCCCCTGTGCTTGGCTCCACACAGCACCTCCCGCTGGGAGGAACCAGGGCTACCAATGCACTGGCAAGGGCATTATTTACCTCTCGGGTCTAGCCGGGGGTCACCCCTACTGAGCCCCACTGCTGGCAGCTGTCCCTAGCTCCGCATTCATTCAGCAGCTGACGCGCACTCACTCACTGAGGCTGGGCTACAGCTGGGCTGCCAGTTGTGAGCTGTGCACAGAGGGGGTCCTGTTGAAAGGACGCTGGCATTTGTGGGAGATTAGGGGAAGGCGAGCTGGGGCTAGCAAATGGGTCACAGAGGGGAGCCGTAGCAATGAAGAATACCTCCCCTGTGCCGGACAGCCAAGCTGGCGGGGGTGGGGGATGGTTGTTCCCCTCTTCCCAGAATGCCCCTTCCCTCAAACGATCGACCCAGGCCAGAGTCTCTGGGATGGGCTGGTGGTGCTGCGAGCTTCCCCACAGCAGTGCCGATGTAGCCACAGGGGGCAGGGTGGGCGAAGATGAAGTTATTACGAGGTGCCTCCTTTACAGCGGCCGGAGGGGGGGGGGGGTGTCTTCTCAACCAATTGTTGCTGATCCTTGTCACTAGGGCATCCCCCCAGGCTTTGTATGTGGGGGGTGTGTGTCACATATGGGAAGGAGAGTGCAGGGTGACAGGAGTTCCTCCTCTTTCTGCTGGCAGCCGACAAGCCCCAGCAGAAGGTGCCATCCTGACTCTGTTCAAGTGAACAGGTAAGACTCTAGCCCAGCATCCTGTCTCTGACAATGGCAGCTTCAATCGCTTCCAGGACACATCACATCAGATCATAATGAATGGCGTAATCCATTCCCAGCTCCGCACGGCCCGAGGTCTTGTCCCCCGACCAACTTGAGTAACGGACGCTTCTAGGCCTGACCTCTAAAACATGAGTGAATCCCTTTTCGAAGCTGGTGACACTTTGGCCTTCAAAACCCTTCTGGCAGTGAGTTCTATGGGTTAATGGTAACACTGAGTGGAAAATATATATATATATATTGCTTGTTTTGAACTGACGGCTAGTTAATTTGCTAGGGTGCTCTCTGATTCTAGTATTGTGAGAAACGGTAAATAATTGCACCCTATTTCCTTGCTCTGCACCATTCATGATTTTGTAAAGCCAATGGCGCCAATGCAGGGCCTGCAATATGAATTTTTCATAAGTGTTACTTACAAATTTGCATAGGTGGTAACCCTATTGCGGCTGCATGATTGGTTCCCCCTGTGAACCCCCTTCCCCTAATTCCCTCAGGAATCCCAGAGCTGCCCCTCACCAGATTGGCAACCCCCAGATCTAACCCTTCTCCACCCCCACCCCAATAATCCCAGTAACACTCCCCCCCCCTCCCTCCCCAGTTCCCGGAATAGAAGCTAGTAGTCTCCCCCTCCCTTGCGAGCATAATGAAGATGGTAGCTGGGCTGGCTTGCTGCCTGCGGCTTGTCAACTCATTCGCCTCCCCCAAGGGGCCTGGGGGTGACCCACATCAGGGGAAGAGGCTAATTACCCAGTGCCCCCCATGGAGCCCCAGCATCGGTGATTAAAGCTCCTCATTCCCTGTAATCACAAGCAGGGCCCCTTCCTCCCAGCACCAGTCCTGACCCAGTTTCTGTGCAATGTGCCCAAAGCTGGTCCCTCGCGTTACCCCCTGCTCCCCCCCTCACTCCCACTGAAGGGAACTGGGGCGAGTGGGTCCTTGTCTCTCCATCCCTTCTTGAGACAGGCCCAAGCCAAGGGCTGAGAACATAAGAAGTGACCATACCCATGGTCCGTCAAGCCCAGCATCCTGTCTCCGACAATGGCCAGCTACAGTAGCTCGAGAGAAGTACAAGTGCAGGTCACAGAGGTGCGACCCATCAGTTAACAACTCCCAGCTACCAGCAGGGGAGGTTTAAGCCCCAACTAGTACGCATTTATGGGTCTATCCTCTGAGAACTTATCTAGTTTCTATTAAGCTAGTTACAGTGCTGCTTACACTGGCAACGAGTTCCACAACTATATTGTCTGCTGAGTGAAAAAATCCTTCCTTTTGTTTGTTTTAAATCTGCTGCCATTTAACTTCAGAGAGTGTCCCCTTGTTCTTTTATTGTGAGACAGGGCAAACAACAGTTCCCTACTGCTTCCCACAGCGCTCATGATTTTATCAACTTCAGTCATATCCCCCCCTTAATTGCCTCTTCTCCAAGCTAAACAGCCCCAACCTGTTGAGCCTCCCCTCGTCTGGAATCCCTTCCATCATTCTTGTTGCCCTTCTCTAAACTTTTCCCAGTTCTGTTATATATTATTTCCTGAGCTGGGGTGACCAGAATATTCCATATTCAAGGTGGGGTCATGACAAAGTTTTATACAGCAGCATTAGGATATTTCTCCTTTTATTTTCTATTCCTTTCGCAACAACCCCTAGCATTCGGTTCGCCTTTTTGATTCCTGCCGCACGCTGAGCTGACGTCTTGAAGGAAGCCTCCGTAATGACTCCCAAGACCCTTCTCCTGAGTGGTTACACCCAGATTAGAACCTAGCATCGTGTACGTAGAGTGAGGATTATTTTCCCCTAGGTGCATCACCTTGCACTTATTAACATTGAATTTCATTTGCCATTTTAACGCAAGATCCCCCTGTACTTCCTCACAGTCAGCCTGGGTCTTAACTATCTTGAATAATTTGGTGTCAACTGCAATTTTAGCCATCTCACATTTCCCCCCCCAGATCATTAATTAATATGTTAAACAATACTGTTCCCAGTATTGACCCCTGCTATTTACCTCTCTCCAACTTGAAAAATGACCATTTATTCCTACCATTTGTTTCCTATCTTTTAGCCAGCTACCAATTCCTCTGTTCCCCTTCCTTTGTGGCCCGCATCTCTCAGATTGTAAACCCTAAGCAGGGACCCGAGTTCACTGCACCAAAAAATCTTAAATTCTGCAACCAGTGCAGCCAAATTCTGCAAATTCACCATGAGCATTAATATTTGCATAATTAACTTGATTTGCATAACTATGCATGCTGGGAAGCAAATTTGCAAGAGGTTTGACATGGAATCACAACTTTGCTAATCAAACACAACTCAAATCCTCTGGAATTTCAGCACCTCCCTCACGCAAACATAGGACCTTCAGACCCCACCCACCCACAATTTCATCTCCCAGGGGCCTATTTACCCTCGGGTCATAGTCAGGATTGGCTGATTCTGCGAAAATCACTACAAATTGCAGCAACGCAGTCAACTCGGGTCCCTGACCTAGGGCAGGGACCGTGTCTATTCAATTACTTTGTAAAGCGCCAGGTACATTGCAAGCGCTATATAAATGCTATATAAATAAATAATAAATAATAATTATAATAATAATAATCCATAACAGGACGCTTAATCTTATCCCATGACTACTTAGTTTGCTCAGGAGTCTCTGGTGAGGGATTTGGTCAAAAGCTTTTTGAAAATCCAAATATACTGGGGTGCTTATTCTGCCCCCCCCCCAATTATCTCCACCTTCCTGGTTCGTGGCCCCAGCTCTGGCATCTGTCTACTTTCTGTGTCTAGCATTTGGGGGGGGTCGTGTCTGCTGAGTCTCCCCCTTCAGAGTGGCCACACCCAGCCCACCTCCCAACAGACCCTATTTAGGAGGGACAGTCCCTCCTTGGGCGCTGGACCCCACTGCCCCTCTTTCAGGGGATCAAAGAAGTCCCTCTCTCAGGAGAGAAAGGCCAAAAGGCAAGGCCTCAAGCCCCTCTTCCCTGGCTGCCTTTCAACTAGAGAAGCACTTGAGAAAACGAAGGGGAGAGGATGAAATGACAAGAAACTTAAGTGGAAGGAGAAGCACGAGGAGAGCAACTGTCCCTCTTTCTACACTTGGAATGTTGGGCGGGGTAAGTAAGTGTATGATGGGGCGGAGCTTATTGATTGAGGGGCAGGCTTTGTCCCTCTGGCTCCTGGAAACATTGTGGGGTATATATACCAGGCTCTCCCCTGCTCCCTGTTGCTAGCCTCATAGTGTTGCCTGGTCTTCTCCACCGGTCCGGCGGTGTTCCCGGCTTCTTTCTCTTCTGCTCTGTGCTCAGGCATCTATCTACCCTCCGCCCAAAGGTTGGCGCTTTCTCTTCCAGGTGGGAGGGGGATGATGTTCTTGACCTAACCAGGATCCCCTGTGTCTGGACCAACAGCGCCTTCCCCCATGGTGTCCCAGAGCCCAGCCTGATCTCCATGGCCCACGGCTGCACTGGGAAAACAACCAGAGAGGAATCTTGCACTCTCATCGACGGGAGCGGAGAGTTGTGTACAGACACAGCCCTACTTGCACAGTACTTGGACCGGGAGGTAGGGGGGACCCCGGTTCAAGTCTTGCCTTAGCCAGAAACTCACTGGGTGACCCTGAGCCAGTCACAATATTCTCTCAACCTAACCTACCTCACAGGGTTGTTGTAAAAAAATTAAGTTGTGTTATATGTAAAGCACTCTGAGTGCCATGACAGGAGGTGCTATATAAAGATTATTATTATTTTATTATACACATAATGCCATCACTTGCACAAGTTGGGTGGTAAACCTACGGCCTGATCTAATAGGTCCAGACGTTGCCACTGGAGCAGCAGCAGTTCTTAAATCAATGCAGGACTCTCTGCTGACTTTGACATGGAGGAGAGGGGGAACATGGGGAGGAGGGACATGATGTGGCAGCTGACGGCCCCATAAAGCATGGCAGAGACCTACGCGGGTACCACATCCACCTTATTCTCTGGCTAGCCCTGCCTCCGTGAGGCTCAAGCCCCTAGCTCTCTGTACTGGCAGCTGAAGCACCGGACTAACCAGTCTAGGGAGAATGCACCCGAGCATCCCAGCCCAGGCTGCCTGGGTCCTGGGCACTAACCATGTACGGGCAAAGGGCACACTGCCAACCCAGCAGCCACGAAACACGTGCAAGTGAGACTATGCAAACAACGGGCAAACATGCAAATGAATGTGTTCCGCCATTTGTATAAAGCAGTCACTTAGCAGGGAGGAAATGGCTCTAATTATCCCCCCCCCGCCCCTAGTTTGAGGGAAATCATCCATTATTTAAAGCAGCCTGCCTGGGAATTTCACCTGCACTTTCCTGCTGATCAGCAGTGCCACCTGCTGGCTGCAGAGAGAGAGCAATGCGTGTGCTCCAGGCACCCAGCCAGCTTGCCCGGAGTCAGGTGTGCCAATCTGTGCCAGGCTTTGCACACACATCAGACAGAGTTGGGTTATGGCAGCGGATCCTGGCTGCCAAAAGGGCAGGAGGATCCTCAACGCCTTGCAGAGCCACAAGCCCCCGTGGTCACCAAGCCTCCTGCCCTGGGGTATCTGGCAAGGGGGACGAAAGAAGCCTGCCAGTAGGTGGAAACTAGAGAGACAGCAGAGGCCTCAGGGGGTGCTAAATGGGAGAGTATCCCAGGACCCCACATGGCACCACCTGGGGCAGAGGGAGTGGTATATGGGGAAATGCATGTGAACGTAAATTGCCACTTGTGCTAATCTAATGTAACGTGTGAACGCTCCTAAGAGGTAACAATTCTGCTGATACAGAGAGAGGGGTAGTTTGGGAGTGTTTGCACAATCGAAGATACCACAGGGTAACTACACCCCCCCACCCCCCCAGGGTTTCTTTACCACAGGGTATTATGCCCCTCACTGTAACGTGTGAGCAAGACTCCTCTCGCAGTTAGCGACCTTCATCTTAAGAGTGGGCATTTCAGTTTATGCCTGTACCAGCCTGTGCGACTGTGGTGCCTTTCTGCTTTTCCTGCCTGCTCTCTCTCCCCGCAACGGTTATTATTTCTGTTTGCTTAAAGCACGAGCCTGGGTTTGTTTGATAGCTGTGCCGGACTCCGGGTGTCTACACAGGGGAGGGCTGCAGTGAGAGAGCAGCGGCTCTCAAATGCTGTCCAGGCCCCCTGTGAACGCTGAAGGGGTTGGAGGTGGGCGCAGAAGCAGAGTCGGACGGCCCACTGGGCAAAGCCGGCCACATCGACCTAGAGACGAAGGGGCCACCAAAGTCAGAGTGAGACCTCCTTGTGGTGTAACTGCAGGCAGGACAAGACCCCATGGCACAGGTAGGCGACGGCAGAATGATCCGGTATGAGCAACTTGCAAGGCCAGATTTAAAGGCAGGGGAACCAGACCCCTGGTCTCTGTGGGGAGGTTTGAGCATGTCTGTCTGACCCCACAGAAAAGGGGATCCCTGCCCCTTTAAGGGGTTTCTTGGCTAAAAGCAGTGAGGATGTGGGGTGTTCGCGTGTGTGTGAAGAGCAGCAGCTTGGAGCCCCGGCCGCAGGGGCAACAAGGGGCAAGTTTACAAATGGAAAGACCATGCTCATTTACACACCACACTCATTTTGAATGGCTTAAACCCACACATTCTAAGTGCCTTCATGTGCCCTTATCCTCTAGCGCTCCGTGCAAAGGGCAGGGTCATTGAAATGCAGGGCCGAACACAGGCAAGGCAAACGCAGATTAAGGAACAAGCGGGGTCATATGAACGAGCAGCTCGAATTAAATCTGCTTTTCTGGCCTGTTGCCTCTTGCTCTGCTCTCAGCAGCCACTGAAACCCAGCTGATCATTCCGTTTTCGCCCCCTCCGGAGCAGCAGAGGAACGGTTGTCAGACCGGGAGAATTCCCGGCATGGCTAGGGCTGGCGTGAGTTTTGCTTGATTCCAAATCCCTTTGTGGCAGAATCTCCTTGGCGACTAATGCCGGCTCCTGGCTTTCGATCCTCCCCACCTGCCGCCCAAGCTGCTGCTCACAGCTCCTGCCAGGAGCCTTGCTCCTAAAATAAGAAACTCGTCCTGAATGGAGCAATGGCGTTTGTAGGAAACTTAATCGGGGGGGGGAGGCGTTGCTGGGTAACCAAGTCCCAACCCCTGTCCACGATCAGCTAATTGCAGCATGGACGTTAATACTAAACTGCATTTGCCTTGTGTGCAATTGGCCAATGGGGTTGCCGCTCTCGAAAAGATTAGGCCAGAGGCCTTTTCTCTAACTGAGGCTGCAGTCCTGGCTCCATTGACGTTAATGGCAAAAGTCCCATTGAGTTCAGTTGATCCAGACTGTATTGTCAGACAGTGTCATTCACATCACACTTGTTGCGTGGGTAGTGGCACAAGCCCATATCGGGAGTGCAAAATCCTTATGGTGCTTGGTCTCTAGCTACCCGCCAGAAGGGCTGGGCCGCTGACGTGCAGGGGAATCAGCGGCGGTGTGAACACACTGCTGGGGGGGGGGGGGCAAGGCAAACGCAGATTAAGGAACAAGCGGTGAGTTTGCAAGGGGGAAGCAGGTTGTGTGAATGAGGCTTTAGGCTACCAAACCTGCTCTGCTGCAACCGGACTTTCCAGAATTCAGCACCCAACACCTCTTAATGGCATGGAAATCTGGGTGCATCAGAGACAGAGGGCGAGAGAATGCTGCCCTCTAGTGGCTGCTTGCAGACCAGAAAAGGCAGAAGTCGCCACTGACCCGTCTCGGGGGGGGGCACTGCGTTGTAGGCAGGGCCAGCCTTAGGATTTGCGGGGCCCAGGTAGAGTTGACATATAGGCAAAATTTTCCAGGACACGTATGAAGGATACATGTTGCAGGGTCTGCATTGGCGCCTTACTGGCCAATGCAGGGCCTGCAACATGTATTTTTCATAAGTGTCCTGAGAAAATGTACATATATGGCAACACTAGGCCCAGGGCGGAAATAAAATGCAGGGCCCCTCCCGGCCCGGCCCCCTTGGGAGCAACCTTTGCAGGGCCCTGAAGGTGGTCATGTTTGGGCCCCCACAACATGTCCTGGTGAGAGACCACTGCAGCGCCGCCAGAAAGAGCCGGGCTGGGCCTGGTTATAGGGGGTAGGGATGAGTAACTTACTAGAGGGGGCTCTCCGCTTTGGAGAAACTGCTGCTTCTAGTGATGGAATATGGCACTAGGGGGAGCTTTGGTGTAGGGAGTGTTCTTCTCTCGCATAGCAAGTTTTTAAGAGGGCACTTATGAGAAATACAGGTTGCAGGGCTGCATTGACTCTAATGCAGCCCAGCAACCTGTATTTCTCATAAGTGCCCTCTAAAAATGTGCATATATGGCAGCCCTACTCTCACAGTGTTGTCTCCAGTTCCCCAAAACGATGCTTAGGGGATGCTGTTCTTCAGGGGACTCAGTAGGGGGACATGCCCCCCTCACAGTCAGTGCTGACCCCAATGCCCCCAACATGGTGCTTATGGGGAGCAGTTCTGCAGGGGACACTCTAGCAATCAGTATGGCTCTATCCTGTGCTAAGGAGGGCTGGAGGGAACAGCTCGAGCAGTCCAGCAGAGGGCGCTGTGTCCCTCCGGATTCAGCAGAGTTCCCAGCTAAAGTTTCAATGAATCTTGAGATTTTAAAGGGTTTCTTCCAATAACAATGCAAGACTTTCTGCTTTCATTGAAATAGGAAACCCTAAGTTGCTAACCTTCATTGCTGTGGAGAAATAATTGTGATTGGCCACAAAGGTTCAGAAAATACAAGGTACTCTAACCTTCCCCCTATAATAATTATTTGCCTGGCCCTCAAATAATTAAAGTTAAGGCTTTTCAACTTGGAAAAGAGAAGAGTGAGAGGGAGCTAGGATAGAATTTTATACAATTATGAGTGGCATGGAAGGTGTAAACAGGGAGCTGTTATTTAGCCTCTCAAGTAATACTAGACCTAGGGGACACTCCATTAAACTAGCTGGCCGCAGATTTAAAACCACCACAAGGAAGTACTTTTTCACTCAACATACAATTTAATGTATGGAACATGTTGCCACAGGATGTCGTCAAAGCCAGTAGCGCAGCTGGGTTTAAAAAAGGATTGGATCATTTCTTGAAGGATAGGTCCATATAAATGGCTATTACTTAAGTAGGTTGGGGGGGGCACAACCTTTGACTGTTGGGGGCTGGGAGTGAACAGCAGGGTGATCACTCCATTAGGATTTCTTGGGTACTTCTCCAAAGCAAGGTCTGACCCAGTTGGGCACTTTTCATGTTCACAGGACTTCCCTTGCAGTCTGTGCTGACCCTAGACCACTTTCACACATCCCCCCCCCCCATGCATATCCTGGCTGGGGGGGGATGCGCAGCCAGAATATGCATGGGGGGGATGTCTGAAAGTGGTCCCAGTGTGGCACTAGGGGGCGCTGTGCTACAGGGAGGAGGGGGTCCTCAGAGTCAATGCTGCCCCATATGCCTTAGTATGGCACTATGACTAGAAAGTGCTGTGTTGCTGGAAGTGGGGTGGGTAGCTCAGTAGGGGGTGCAGTCTCCCTACAGTCAGTGCTAGCCCCACCAGCATGGCACAGGGGGGGGGGGGG